>KZ815670.1:1001631-1013770 GCA_000696205.2 Oncopeltus fasciatus | reverse complement strand
GACGGTCGTCAGAAGTATTTACCGTTTCTTCTTCCGGGTTGGACCGTGTCAAATTGGTGTTATTTGCCGAGCTTTCGCACATCATGTGATGGCTTCTTCAGGGCTGAAAAGATAATTTTTTTTTCATTCTCTTTTCAGCCCTGAAGAAGCCATCATGTGATGTGCGAAAGCTCGGCAAATTACACCAATTTGACACGGTCCAACCCGGAAGAAGAAACGGTAAATAGTTTCTTAATTGATAAAACAAAAACAAATCCTCGATTCATCAATGATTCAATGAAATATGCTTAGATTACGCAAACCTTATGGGATGGACTATTATTTGAATCCGTGAGACTACCATTATCTCAAATAAGAAATCCTAATAATTGCAGCTAATAAATTAATTATTATATACAAATAAATTAAATATATTTATTTAATATGAGGCCTCATGATAACTTGTAAATCAGTGTCACTTTTATCACTGTTACCCGTACTCCACTGTTACCAGCCCGGCACGCGGAACAGGCGATCTGCAAAGGAATCTGCCACAGACGGAGACTAACTTATCACTGACTCGAGGGCCCGCTGGCGAGCTGCTTTTATAGCTTTGTGGAAGTTGCAAGAAGTTATTTCAGGGGGCTTGAACATTCTCATCTCAAATTCTCAGTAAGTCGACTTCTCTTCCCAAGACAAAGGAAGCAGCTGTTATCCTTCAGTTTCCTCCTTCCCGTGCAGGTCTGTTCCGCACGCCACCGACTTTGCTATCTTTAAAAAAAAATATATATATATANTCATCTTTGGTGGATCTCTTCGATTCAGGTACTCTATATTGAAGGTATCTTCCAAAGTGCTAGATCCTAACCTTCTAGACGCTTTCAGAATAGGACATTTACATATATATATATATATATTCGCACAACTTTTTGGGAACCCCAATCGCCCACTGCCAGAGAGAAATTTGTGTGTGCAAATGCTCATTTTTTCCAGTTTTTGGTTTAGCGAAACTTGCCATATTCTATTTTTTTTAAATAAGTAAATAAATAAAAATTAAAATCTAAACTTTCAAAAACCAATTCTGATATTAGACTGTAGTTAACCAAGTATTCAGTGTGATTTCATTTAATGTAAAATACAACAGAATATAGGATTGGCTGAAAGTTGTTGTGAATGATTAAACGTTTATTGTTCAGTTTTCTCATTGTGAATTCTAATCTTTTAGATATTCTCACAAGGAAATCATACTAATGATATTGGTACCGTGGCACGAATTCTGAAAAATTTCAATATATCATCACAGTTTTCCTACATCGGAGAAGCTGAAGCATTGAAAGTTTAAATCACAATATACTCATTATTAGCGTTAAGACAAATCTTGTACATAATAATAGGGATAAAATGTGATATATTTAACATTTATATTCTATATTATTTTTAGAAAAATGTAATAGAAGATATTTAAAATTGCAAGTCGAGAATATGACAAACTTCTTCTTTATATAAAATATGAGGCTTATTTTACAAATTGCTGAAATTATTGATTATTGAATGTTTGAAATCTGATGAAGAGAGGGACACTACAAAAAGAGAAAAATTGATAAATGTCAATACCTTCGTTAGTTTTCGTACTACAGGTCTGTTTCCCCAAAACATATGTGTTGTGAGGGAATACTTCTGAAGACGTATAACACGACAATGGGTCTGAGAAGATCTACAGGAGTCGTCTATGCAAAACCCAGTAGGAGTCTTGAAGAGGGCTCAGAAGTTATAATTGTGGGGGAGGAGGGTAGACAAAGAAGGCTAGAGGTTCTGCGGTAAGGAGGGGGTTACCTGGGTAACCTGCCCCCGCGGGACTCTGCCCACCGTCCATCTCCAGTACCAACTGCCAACCCCTCGCTCAAGTTTTTCTTTTCCATTTCCTCCATTGACAACAAGGGATGAAGAACAGCTTTTCTTCTTCAACATAACAGTATCTCTACTTATTGGCTTCGTCGAATTATTCTACTGCAATCGCTGTTTCTTACGGTCAATGAATTAATTTTTAAGACACACAGTCGCACATAAGATGCGGGATTTAAGGAAATTTCCCATGTTTCACTAAATATGTACCTAAACAAGAGTATATGCAAGCACTTAGCCACAGTAGTTACATTCTTCAACCAGCTTATTTACGTAAACTACTTTTTACGTCTGTTATCTTCCATAAAGATAACTTTTACTTAACTCAAATTACAACGAATATACTAAGATAAAGAACTTCGATCTGCATTTAATCCCTCCCTAGCTTTCATCCGATTTCAATGAAAAATATAAAATTCGGTTATATTCTAATGTAAATTCAGTGTATATATATATATATATTGTAAGATCGCTGTCGTTTAGCTTGTCTTTTATAAAACACTTCTGAAGCGTCCCTACACACAGAACAGCAGTANTATTTATTTATATATATATCTACATTCTTGATGGCCCAAAATTTTAGCTCCCTCAATTTACAATCGGTGAATATCTATTGAAATCTTTCAAAAGTTTTGTCCACCGTTAATAGCATGATTTCCTTACGTCGACTTAAAGATGAATGCTATCTTACCTACTTGTGATTGTGCCTGGTATTTTAAACTTTTATTAAAATTCATATTTACCTATTTGGACGTATACACCTAGGACCACGAGTTTTAGTGATGAAACTGTTATTACAGTACAATTATGCATATATAAAATAAACAAATTATTTAAAAAACATAGCTCTTTTACTAGAAAAGAAAAAAAATTCTTAAGACATAATCCAATATCCAACGAATACAATCCTATCAATCCAATGTCCTAAGAATAATTGCTAACGCTCCATATTATGTGTCCAACTCTACCCTTCATTATGACCAGCCCGACATTCGGAACACGCGATCTGCCAAGGAAACAGACACAGACGGAGGCAGACTTACTGCTGACTGAGGTGGCCGCTGTCGAGCTGCTTTTATAGCTTCCTGGACGTGGCGTGGCAAGTCTAGAAGGGTCTATACTTTAAGGATTAATGAATTTTTCTAATAAAAATATCCATAGAAATATTTTTTTTTAAAAATAAACATTCTGTCTAAACGTAGAACCTCTTTGCACTGCAACGAATCCCTGACTAAGCTCTCCTCATAGTATAATATAAATATAATTTTGCCACCTTGATTAAAGGAGAGGTAATTAAATAGTAATATACATAAGTCACAATCCATGCTGATTCTAATCATTAAATTACCTTAGAAATATACTCCATGCTTGTTTTTATACTCATTCACCTTTAGTGGATGTCTTCCAAACAGGTACTCTACAGTGAAGGTATCTTCCAAAGTGCTAGATCCTAACCTTCTAAACGCTTTCAGAATAGGACATTTACTCTACAAATATACTCCATGCTTGTTTTTATACTCATTCACCTTTAGTGGATGTCTTCCATTCAGGTACTCTATATTGAAGGTATCTTCCAAAGTGCTAGATCCTAACCTTCTAGACGCTTTCAGAATAGGACATTTACTCTACAAATATAATCCATGCTTGTTTTTATACTCGTTTATCTTTGGTGGATCTCTTCGATTCAGGTACTCTATATTGAAGGTATCTTCCAAAGTGCTAGATCCTAACCTTCTAGACGCTTTCAGAATAGGACATTTACTCTACAAATATAATCCATGCTTGTTTTTATACCCGTTCATCTTTGGTGGATCTCTTCGATTCAGGTACTCTACAGTGCAGGTATCTTCCAAAGTGCTAGATCCTAACCTAGACGCTTTCAGAAAAGAACATTTACTCTACAAATATACTCCATGCTTGTTTTTATACCCGTTCATCTTTGGTGGATCTCTTCCATTCAGGTACTCTACAGTGAAGGTATCTTCCAAAGTGCTAGATCCTAACCTTCTAGATGCTTTCAGAATAGGACATTTACTTTTAAAAATGTAGAATGTCTTTTAAAAATGTAACTTCTCTCTTTGTCCCATTTTAAAATTTTTTGTAAAGAAATTCACCCTGAGCTTTTAAGACATTGATTCACCCTCCGTGGTATATTTTTTGTCACCAAAAACTAAATGAAGATTTCTCTAAATTAAATGAATGGCGGTAATAGACCTAGCTTTGAACCAAGTATTTTTTAGAGTATTTATTTTCGTCAAAAATATTAAAGTCGCTGACGTTAACTTTGTTGATAGTTAATTATTTTCTGTCTTGTTAAACCAAATACAGCTTAGAACAAGCATTAGAACTGCTCTAAAGGTTTATTTGCATATTTTAATGTGTTTCGTACTCAAATGCTGATGGCCATATGCTATTAGAATGTTAATAGGGATAATTAAAGTTATACTTCAATTACTTCACCATTTAAGTACCTCCGGGGAGATAGTGAGCCTTGCTTTTACTAGACTATATGTTGAAAGGAGAACTGCGGAGTAGACAGACTACGAATGGCGAACCACTCAGCCCAGTCCGTTAGCTCTGGGGGGCGGAGGTCCCCCTGGCCGCACTTAACCGGTGAATTTATAGGTCCGAGTGGCCGACGGTCGCCTATAAATTGATAAGGGGCCGGTAAGAAGCGCTCTTATCAGCCCACCCTCCCTCTCCCACTAATAGGCCCCTATAAATCCCATTTAAATAGTCCTGCTTGGTAATGAAAGGGGCCGGGCCCCCGTTATTGGAGGGGGGGTTACTGCCTCTTTACAAGAACTGCTCCTTGTAGGGTTCATTTTCCTTGGCTCAATTTATTGTGAGAACCCCCTCCCCCTCACTTCTATCAGGCTTCAACATTTAAGCGAATTTCTTCAACAAGATGATTTACCAACCACTTCGAAATTAGGGAAGTACAATCGACTCCTCTTGTAATCGATTTCCCCCTTATCATATTATGACAGATCTTTTTCTTACCACTTCAGAATAGTCCATCGAAATACCCTCAATTTTTCACTAGTTGACTTTAATATGCTTTGAAAAAATCCGTCTTTAAGTAACTAGTTTACATTAATACTGAAAATTCAAAGATTTTTTTTTTGAAAACTTTAAGAACTGTTATTTCCCTTACACAGATTAAGGATTTAATCAAAATTAAATGTTGAAAGAATCTAAGTTTCCTTCGCACGATTTACTTGGATTTCGATACTTTTGGAAGGCACAGCATCATTTTATAAGCTTAGCTGTCAGCAGAGGCGATTTGCAAAGACAGCGTGGTCACCTCATTGGTAACCTTCACTCTCACCAAAGAAGGAGATGTTACAGCGAAAAACTTTTAGATTAGTTAAACTACAAATAATTATAAATTGATAGAAAATTCATTGGCTAACTTATTTTGATTTTTTATGTTCGGACATTCGACAATTTTGAATATTTTTTGTGGTATTTAATTCCACGTAAATGTTAACGATTTTTAGTGCAAGGGAACATTAGCATAAATGGAAAATGCACCGGCCCGAATAGCAGGAGATCCAGGTTCGAGTCCTGGCTGGGACAGTTAGATTTTTTATGTACCATTTCTTCTTCCGGGTTGGACCGTGTCAAATTGTTGTTATTTGCCGAGCTTTCGCACATCATGTGATGGCTTCTTCAGGGCTGAAAAGAGAATGAGAGTTGTAAAAGAGAGATTTTTAAAGTCCAGGTGGTATATAATTACCATGTTTTATACACCAGGTGGTGTATAATCCCGGCGCGGTCTTGTCCTTGGGCGAAGTCTGCCTTCCCATTGGTTGATACTGTGTTCTGGTGGCTGGTCTCTAGAGTAGTCAGGTAGCTGGTCACTGATTGGTTGGATCCTCTTGTCAATTAGCGCTGGTTTCCAGTTTTTGTCCTCTTGTCAATTAGCGCTGGTTTCCAGTTTTTGTAAATATAAATATATAAACGGTAAATACATCTGACGACCGTCGAAGCCTACGTGAACATCTAGATTTTTTATTCTGTTTCTTTGCACTAAAAATTGTTAAAATTTACGTGGGATTAAATACCACAAAAAAATTATATTCATAAAATTTAAAAGTAAATAACGAGAGTCATTTAAACAGTTCGACAATATCAGCTCCTCCGATCATAAGACGATATATTCGTTGGCCTCGGAGGTTAGACTCTCGACACTAGTGTGGGGAATTTAGTAACTTATCAGACTTGTCTCGGCAGCTTAAATGGAAAATGCACCGGCCCAGATAGCAGGAGATCCAGGTTCGAGTCCTGGCTGGGACAGTTAGATTTTTTATTCTGTTCCCTTGCACTAAAAATTGTGAAAATTTTGAAATTGCATTCTTATAATTCCGTCTGTACCGATGTACAGATATCTTACATTTTTAGCACAGACCTGCTTTACTACAGATAATTTGAGTAAAATAACTGTAAAATAATTGTTGTATTTATACTTGTGCTTTTTCCTTGCTAAAATTAAATATGGAAAACAAGGAAAAGCGTTCACAAGTACAGAGATAAATATAACACAAGCGACCTTTTATTCTACGTTATATAATTTATTTACTGATAAAAAGTTCTTTAATTTAAAAGAAACTCTGGAGGAATGTAGTTATATGAAATGATATTATAGAAGATCAAAAGGAGAGTTTTTTATATAGACATCTTATTCTATTATATTATAGCTAATATTCAAATAAATAATTCTATTATAAATAATTAAATAAAATACTTATAATAATACAATTAATATAATAGGTTAAGTCGAATGTTCTTGGCAGATGAATTACCACTTGAGCTGATAATTCATCGTAATTTACTGCTCAGGAGATAGTGTATCGTCCTTCCTTTACCCTATGAATGTTAGGGGTGGCTTCTAAGGCACGAGACCTACTTGCAAGGGTTGTAACTTCAGATTGTAGACTAGACAAGGTAGCAGGTGGCACCTTGAATATGAGATCTTTGTCATATAAAATTCCAAATGTATGATTGCGAAATCTAAAATTGAGGATTCTTATATCTAAAGAGGGCAACTATCTAAAATTGTGTGTGTTTTTTTACATCATGACTGGAATTTATTATACCAGGAATCTTTGGTCGGAAGACTTTCTCCATATTATAACGATCTATATGAATTCGACTCAGGGCAGTAAATAAATCCTTTCATAAATAGACAACCTTGAATTACCTGAAATGGGTCTTCTATGAACTACATATCCCTGGGCATTAGACGCTGATATTGCAGAGTGGTGGAACTGGTCACTTACCCTCGCATGTTATTAAATATCAAGGACGTCTTCTAGTGTAACATAAAAAGTAATGCATGGCATTGTAGTAATCCCTTTCATTCATTTTGGGAATTACTTTAACTGATTAGATAAGAGTGTTCGGTTTGAATTCCTACATTCCGGAATGCACTATTCCAGCCAGTTGGTCGGCCATCTGACTCCGCACTTCCCCGAACATCAAGAACTCCGGTAGAGGGAGCGAAGGTAAGATTAATCAAACAGCTAGTTATCCGTTCTGCCGGAGAGAGGGCTCTGGTGGAGTGATTTGTTTGTCCTCTTTGGGGTCTTGTGGAGCAGGGGATTCAATTCTCTCTCTCTCTCTCTCTCTCTCTCTCTCTCTCTCTCTCTATCTTCCACTGACTCTTCTCTTTCCCACCCCTCCCTCCCCCGCCCCCCACTCTCTCTCTCTCTCTCTGGCGAAGATAATGTAATGAGAGGGAAGTGGAGTGGGGGTTGTGCTGTGAACACATCTCTCACGTAAGTCACTCCCGAGGATTGAGCCGAAGAGAGATAGCACACAATCAGCGGATGGGCCAGCCGTGTCTCTGAACGGAAGGACTTATTGTCTCGAGATCTCTCACCGTGACTCTTGGACTCCTGCTCTTCCCCCCTCCCAACCACTCTCCCCGTCATCTCTTCGTCCTTTCGGCAGACATTGATCCTCGCCCAGACCCCTTAAGGGATTGCCAAAATGTTTCTTAGCACATCTAAAAGCAATTAATGAATTCATCTGGAGAATTCTGAATCGTTATCCATTTAATTAGTAACTTTGTTTGATTATTTGTTATTATTATTATTTTGCTTCTTATACAAATTAATTTTTGTACTTTGTTAGATAAAATAATTTGTTTACTTTATTTCATAAATTCTTTTTTTTAATTCTTCAACTTGCCTTTGAAATATCGTGTGAAAATAGTCCGCGACACACAAGCTGATTCGCCATCAATAAAAAGAATTAAACGAATCCAAAGAATTATTGACCCTTAGCCTTTATTATATACAAAATATTTGAAAGTCATATATATTAGATTAGAAAAGTTTTGAAAATTAGAATTTAATTATGAAAAATCAGTACTACAATAGAAAAAATGAAACCAATATTGATGTGATATTAAAATTGACGAATATCATTTGGTACACTGTTGGTAAAAAAATAAAACCTTTTTCGCTGACTTGTCAAAAGCTTTTGGCTTGGTAGGCCAAGCTATTCTTTTTGATAAATTGTACAATTATTATTATTTTAAAGAAAATACATCACAATTAATACAATTTTATTTGAAAGAAAGGCGACAATTTTAATTAAAAATGGCTCTATGAACAAATCCAATCATATATTCAAATGAATGGAGGTTTATTGAGGGATTAGTCATGGGACCACTAGTGTTTCTTTGTTATATATAAATGGCTTTTAAACATTTTATAATTATGCGAATAAGCTGTTTGTATTTTTAATGAACAAACAAATAAAGTGTTAACTATTAATATAATTACGACACTTGGAACTGTTACCAAATGGAGGTACACAAAAAAATGTTATCAAATATTTATATAATCATTATATGAGTTTAAAAATAAAATTAGATGAACAATAAGAAGTTATAGTTGATTTTTCACTGATCGGAAACAAAAATCTATCAGTTTAAAAGTAATACTGATGAAAAGAAGGATACTAAAATAAAATAATGCAATAAACTGAATAAATATTTATATGAAACCCGTTTAAAATCTCTCACGAATTTCTCCATAGCTCTATTTTGACTTAAAATAGTGCAGTGTAGTATAATATGACAATCGTAAAATGCTGCTAAATATATATAATTACGACACTATTATATATATAATTATAATAATTTTAATATTACAGTCTTTCCAATCCAAAATCCTAAGATTCATAGTTGATGCACCCTTTTACGTCGCAAACTCCTTACTCCACAATGACCTTGAAATCCCATTTGTAAAAAAAGTTATCACAACCCATTTTAATAAATTCCACTCTGACCTTTCCATGCATCCCAATCCTCTAGCCCAAACTCTAGTAGTACCCATCCTGATAACCCACCACGCCGCCTGAATACCTCCTCATTGCCAACTCTTCCTAATAACAATTTAAATAAAAACAACAATAAAACAAACAATTGTAAATAGTGCTTTATGAGTACTGCCATTAG
Organism: Oncopeltus fasciatus; assembly: GCA_000696205.2. Taxonomy (NCBI): domain Eukaryota; kingdom Metazoa; phylum Arthropoda; class Insecta; order Hemiptera; family Lygaeidae; genus Oncopeltus; species Oncopeltus fasciatus. The sequence continues at coordinate 1,004,415 of KZ815670.1, read as the reverse complement.
GCAGCTTCTCCACCAAGCGAAATACACGCTAATTACAATTTTTTTTAATCATTATTTATTTATATTATTTATTTATTTCTATTTTATTTTTTTAATCATTTTTTTTTCTTAAGTTGTGTATGTATATATTTTTTAATATTAATTCATATTGTACATTTTTATTATATTAGTCCATATTTATTATATACTTTGAGAGCGCATTGCATGATGCACGCTATGCAGGATGTAATTTCTAATAAAGTGTTTAAAAAAAATTATTTTTAATATTGTCTCTCTCTCTCTTTCCATCTGTGTTACTCCTTCTTTCTTCCACTCCTTCTCTTTGGTATGACTGAAGATCTCTTTGTAAGAATTTTTATGCTGTTTTGAGCTATATTTTCATCAGAATGCTGTATGGGGATCGTTCCTTTTTCTAGATCTCCTTTTCATGTAGTTTTATTTCCAATTTCCCCCTCCTCCCTTAGAAATGTCACATATAATATATAAAACATCCCCTTAAGGGGGCGGGAGGGAGCCCTCCCTTTGATTATGGCCTCACGGCCGTTCGGTCCTTTGACGTAGCCCGCTCAGATCCCCGCCTCCTTATAACGTCTTGTCTATAAATCCAGCAGCTTGGAAGGAATAGCATAAACGGGGTCCCTTCCAGGAGTTCTTCTGTGCCAACCTACTGGGCCCTAAAGCGCACTCTCTGTATGCCCCTCCCACTTTAACTTTCTTTTTCCTCTCTTTCTCCCTTCTTTTGAAATCAGTGTTAATTGCAGGTCATTTTAGTGCACTTTCATAATATAAAATAAATTATTGTTATTAATATGAAAAACAAAACAAAAAACAAAAACATAACCTTTATAAATATTTATTTAGTTGTGGATTATTATCCCACGTAAATTTTAAACAATTAATGGAAGGGAATAGAATAAAAAAAATCTATCTGTCCCAGCCAGGACTCGAACCTTGATCTCCTGCTTGCCGGGCCGGAATGTTTCCATTACACGACTGGGACGAGCTATATAACTTATTAAATTCCCACCACACTAACTCGAAGGAGCTGACATTGTCAAGCTATTTGTCGACTCTCGTCATTTACTTTTTTAATTTTTCTTTATAAATATTTATTTGGTTGTGGTTCATTATCCCACGTAAGCGTTCCGGAATATGCTATTCCTTTGTTTGTGTAACGGAAGCATTCCGGCCCGGCAAACAGGAGAACCAGGTTCGAAACCTGGCTGGGACAGATAGATTTTTTTTATTCTATTCCCTCTCATTAATTGTTCAAAAACATAACCTTTCCTCAAAATTTGACATGATTCATTTCTAGGCCTGTAGGATCCGAAAAAGAATTGATCATCGTATAAGGCTTACATAATTCTTCGAACATGACAGTATTTGAGATTAAACTTCTTCTGTATCTATGAAGTGCCTGATTTCATATCAGTATAATAATCTACCAACTCTTGAAAAGTGAAATTGAGGGTTAGAAGTTCAAGACATATAACAGCCAAACGGTTACTCTAAATTTTTAGGAATGGTTTGTGATGCAGAAGGTGGGAGTTTAAGCAAACGTTATTTCCATTTGCTTCATCTTCAGCCTGCTGTAGTAAAATAATAAAAAAATAAAAAAATTAGATGTAAAAGTACTGAAGTGGTTTTCTTGAAATTTTAATGCATGAGTTCGCTGCCAATTTGAATTACCTAATTTATTATAAGCGTGAAGTGCCCAATTTAAGAAAAGCTGAATCGATTAAATTCTTAAAAAGAACTATAACTTGGAGTAGGCTAGACCGATTATCTCAGATTTTTACGCGTTATTAAAAACGACACCTATTGCTTTATTTTGATCCCAACTAATTGTACTTCGAAGAAATTTTTCCCATCATTCAATAATTATTGATTTATTAAACTTTTATTTGTGTATTACATTCTGTTAAATAAAACCTTTTGTAATATGTTTACAATGAAGTAAAAATGACATTCGATGATAATCACATGAGGAGAGAAGGTGACCAATGACACCACTCTCAATATTCATGAGTCTATATAGAAGTCCATATCGCCGATTGAGTTCTTGTCTTTTAATTTTAGTATGTTCTCCCCATGTAGGTCGTAAGTCAAGATGGAACCCAAGATAACGAATGGAATTTGAATGTGGCAAAGGAATATTGTTAAATTTAACACCTTCAGGGAAGTCTTTTTTCCGCAGTTAGAAACTACCTTGAACGCATTTCTCTTCATTGATTTTTATTCTCTATTTGTCACACCATTGTTTGTTTTTTTCGAGGTGATCTTGTAGGTATTTAGTAGCAGTTTTAGGATCGGGATGGGAGGATAGGATAGCTTTGTCTTACGCAAATAGAGCTAAAAGGATACTTGGATGGGTAGAGATGTCAGCAATGTAGTGGATAAATAGGATAGGTCCAAGCACACTACCTTGAGGAACTCCCGCTTCCTCTTGGTTGAAATCGGAGTAATCTAAACCTTGCCGAACCCTAAAGAAACGATTGGATAAGTATGACTTAAGAATAAGGTAGGTGTTATTAGGAAGTATGGATTTCAGTTTAAACAGAAGACCACTGTGCCAGACTCTATGGACCAAATGCTTGGGAAACATCCAAAAACGCTCCTGGGCAGTACTCTTTGCGCTCAAGGGAAGAGGAAATGTAGTCTTTTTTTTTTTTTAAATAAATCTTTATTTATTACATTCTGTTATATAACATCTTGTAATTTGATGACTTAAAATAAATGTACATGTATAAAAATAATATAAATAAAATAAAAGAAAGAAAAAAT
>KZ815670.1:930943-948100 GCA_000696205.2 Oncopeltus fasciatus | reverse complement strand
TATATATATATATATTAGTATACAAACACACATACACAACACGGACAGTCAGACAAATAAGAATTTTCCTCTCGGTCGCCCTCGACATTTTGAAGTTGCCGAGTTCGAGTGTTCCTCCAACACTTTCCAGTGTCTCGGCCATTTACGACCCTCCGATACATGTGTAGAGAACTATCACGTTCTCTCATCTGCATAAGTTGATGGTACCATGTGCCAGCCACAACTGCAGACCCTACACTGCGAACCGGTTTCTCCAAACGGGCCGGCTGGTCAAAGACCAGTATAGTGCGAAAAAATAATGTAGTTATTCCTACCGGCGAGAGGGTTCGAGAGAGGGTTGGTGGTCGAAAGCCAGTACCTTTGACACACTACCCTGTAACTCTCCATTCACCAATATTTGTATCTGAATAAGAAATATCAGTAGAATTATTAATACACACAACCTGAGACTATTACAAATAAGTAAATGTCACATGAAAAATTTATGTAAAGTTTTTTCCGGGTTGGACCGCGTAAAGTTTTTAATGGTTGCCGAGCTTTCGCACATCCTGTGATGGCTTCTTCAGGGCTGAATAGAGAATGAGAGCTGTCTTCAAATCCAGAGGTATTTATACCCGGCGCTGTCCGGTCCTTCTCTGGAAGACAGCTCTTTCCTTTCTGGAAAATCCTTTCTGGATTTGAAGACAGCTCTCATTCTCTATTCAGCCCTGAAGAAGCCATCACAGGATGTGCGAAATCTCGGCAACCATCAAAAACTTTACACGGTCCAACCCGAAAAAAACTTTACATTCATCTGATGACTGTGGAAGCCTACGTGAACACATGAAAAATTTTCAAAGCTGTTTCACAATACATATATGTTTTAAACATGTTATTATTATTATTTAACTCTACCTGTCTATCCATTAAAATTTCACGAATATTATTGTTTCTGAAAATGAATTGAAAAGTTAATTTTGGCTTTGTAGATCAATAGACTCATGTGGACCCATTCAATAAAGTTAAAAGGTGGCATGTTTTTGTGTATATAATTAGTTTGTTATCAATACTCTTTAGCTTAAATTATTTCTATTAATTTTTATATATTAAAGCTATTTTTTTAAATTGATAATGAGACTTTTTAGAATTAAGAGAAAGAGTACTCGCAATGTTAGTTTCTTTTATTAATAAAATAAGTATATTTATAATGTCTATATTTTTTATGAATCATGTCCCCCCTCGCCTCTGGATATAGGAGGAAAAATATGGTAGACTGCAGAGCAATATTATTAAGATTTAAAAAAAGCGTCTATAGGTAGAAGGCAAACGGGAAGTGTATCGAGGGGGTTATTGTCGTTGGAAGAGGCGAACCCTATCCCGGGACATCTGCATGAGGGGCCTGATTATCATCTGTCCCAGGTGTTGAACCCTACGAGGGCACGCATTCAAATCGAGGATAGCGTAGGGGCACGTGCCTCTGTGTGCTCAGCCTGTCTGCAGTGGCGAGGTCTTCTCTCTCGTGGCGTCGTTACAGGAGTTCAACTTCCCCGAGCTGGGAGCGATGGACCACTATTCCATCCGGGGGACTCTGGCATTATTGTATTTTACAAAAGGTACTGGAAGAAACTACTGCCGAAAAATATGCTAACATTTACTGGAAAAAAAAAATAAAAAAAAGATACGTAGATAGGTTAATAAAAATAGGTAAGCACTCCTTAAAATGAAGAATTGGCACAAAATTAATTTAAAATAATAATAATTATGGACAATAAAAGTCCACAATGGACTATCTTATTAAATAAATAATTGAAGGGAGATGTGGTCCTGGAAGGGGGCGACAATCCTTGAGAAATGTAATAGATAAAAGTCTATTAATTATAAGTCCTTTAGTGGTCCTTAGCGTTACTCAGCCTCAGCTTGAGTCTCCTCAGAAGAATACCCAAGGAGACGATTGAGAGCGTACTCAATACGACATCTGTAGCTCTGCGGAAAGCTACAGAGAGTGTCCATAAAATGTGAGGTAGAGAGGAGTCCATCGCTCAGCTGTAACGTCCAAGATACTCTAGCTAATTTCCCTCTATCGCCGATCCCCCAAATCTTCTGACGGCTTCTTTTAACGATACTGGGAGTATTCTTTGAATCGAAATCCGTGGTCTATACGAGTTACTATTAATTTTGATTAAAGTTCATAGATAATCTGTAAATGATTTTGAAGTAGAATTTATGAAAATAAAAGGGATACTTCAGTCTTGGATCGAATCCGGAACCTCTTGATGGAGCCCCCTCCGCAAGGCCGTCTACAGTGCTGAATCCTCGGACCTCTTCAAACTTCACGAATCCAGGCATTACCTTACATTAGTATACCTTCTATTATCCGTCTTCATTGGTTTCTGCAAACCACCTTCTGTTGGCGAGCGCTTTCGGAAATTGTCCATCTTCGTGGCCTAATACAGGCAGTGACAGTGAACACATATATTCGACCACGAGGACGAATAATGTCCGAAAGCGCTCGCCAACAGAAGATGGTTTGCAGAAACCAATGAAGACGGATTACAGAAGGTATGATAGTTCATTGGTAGTCATAATAACCCTTTAGATTATTTATCTTACATTCATCCTAGCATTACTCTGCACGGCGTAATTATTATTACAAGATCAGGGAAGGACTTTTTTAAAAATTAAATATAAACATCAACAAAATAAATGGAAGTAAGTATTAGATAATTAATAAATAAATTTAAAATTAACAATATGTCCGCCACTATAATGAAAATAAATTATTATTTCACAAATTTACATTTTTTATTTCATTAGTATTAATTATGATTATAGATTGAAATATTCACCATAGCAATATTATTTTAATAAGTAATAATTGCAATAATTATTAAGTAAAATTAGTTGAAGTTATATTCCTTAATATTATTATTTTAACAAGAAAAGTTTATTCTCGAGGCTATTCGAACTTCTTTCTCGCTAGGCGTGCGTACTTCGGCTCAACATGGGCTCCAATCTCCTCGAGCAGGAAGATCAGAAAAAGCGGATTCGAATCCCACACTTGGCTTAAAAGTTTTTTTGTTTAAAATAATAATTGCAAAATATAAATAAATAATCGGTAATATTATTACTTTGTTCCTCAGGGTAGTGTTCTCGGATCTAATCTCTACATATTTTGTTCTTCTGACTTTCTAACGACAGTAGATACACTCCTTGCTACATTCGATACATACGTCATAGATTTCTGGGGCACCACTAAACCTTCTCGTATCCAACGTATCCAATCCTTCTCCTCCAAAGTCATCAAAACCATTGTGAATGCTCCCTTCTATGTATCTAACTGTACTTTCCCCAATGACCTCTAAATTGACCTCGTCAAAGACGTAAGTAATTCCATCGCGTTTCTCTAATTTCCATTCCCGCCACATGCAACAACCACATCCACTAGCCAATGAGCTATCTTCTCAAACCCATCCAGATAGTCCTCCACTTCGACTCAAATGGAAATGGCCTCTTGATCTTCTACAAGTGAAATAAGCTAATTGAATCATTCTCTCGGGACTTCTTAGTCAGGTATTGCGGTTTACCTATGCTCTTAAGATAAAAGCTTGGTTTTATTCCTTTAAAAATAATGGATTTATATTTTTTTATAATTTATTTCTGTTTTTGAAGTATTTCAGAAATTTAAATGGGCATTCTGATTTTTTCAGTTTTATTTTCATTTGAAATTATATTTCTCCTCTATTTATGCTTCATTGTAAGGTTTTTAGTAAGAATAAGATGACCGTTTCGTCCAAAAAATATGATAGTTGGAATTGTTAAACCTAATAGGAAATACAAAAGGTTGTAATTTTATTTATTTACATATATATTTAATAAAGTATTACAAGGAGTGAAGGGGTGAACCTGAGATCCTATTACGGTCGCCATTACTAGAACTTTCTCAGCCGTTCTCTGGCTTACAAGGAAAGTTTTCCCACTCCCAATAAGCAGTACTAATGTTTATTAATAGAATAATTAATGTAAATTTTCTATATATCCGTTAAATATATAATTGTTGTTTCTGAAAAATTTTCAGAAACAATCGAACCGAAACGGATAAGGATAACACTGGGGAACACATTTTTTGTTGAGTTAGATCTGACACTGTTTTTTTACTAATTCTTGGCCTCTGAATCTGAGGAATTAGCAAGGTGGCTGTGTAAAAAATGCAATTGAATGCTCATGTTGCAACCCAGCTTTTGGCTTTCCAAGTGTTGCTGGACAATGTTCCTGTATTTCCAAGAAATTCTTTAATCTTTTGAATGCCATATCCGTATTCCCCTTCTTCCAAAGAGGGGAATTCATTGAAAACTGGCACTGGGACTTCGGCTGAATGCAGTACTGGGCGTATAGCTGACGGTAAACTAGGATACTCTATTTTACATTTGTTTTTCTTGTTATATCCCGATGTTTTCACTATACAACAATCACTTAAATTATCTTAGGACTCGCGCCAAATTATAGGTATACTAAATGGAAGCTTAGCACGTGTTCCTTGGTCCACATCCGTAAACCCTCAACACACTGTTAGCACACTTTATGGGGTGTCCATGCTTTATCTTGATCACCAAGTTTCACTTTAAAATAGGCAAAATATGCTTGTCTGACAAATGTATTGATGTTTGTCCTTTGACTGGGAATGGTAAAACTGCCACATATATAGCAAAACCAATCGGGGCTATTTTCGCACTTTCGACGTGTAGGAGCAGAGGTAGCCACAAGGAAACGTTTCAGTTCAAACAAACTACGTAGTTCTGTACACTTCCGTAGCGAAATACAAAATAGTGCTTATCGACACACAACGTTTCGCCACAGTATAACAGACGTAACTAAACAAGCAGGTCTAGACCAGCATGCGCCTCACCCACATAGAAACCGAACGTGACGTGATAGATGAAAACTAAATACAGTTTTGAAACCAGCATGCCCTTTTATTTTATTTTATTTTTTTTTTGCAGTACCAGCATACCTAATTCTATAGAAAGAATATAACTCAACAGAAATTGAGTTTCAAATTGTTCTCCAGTTTAATATTTAATTCTGTTTGTTGTTGGAAGGATGTTCAATGTAAGTGGCCAAACTAAAATGAAGGCGTCTTAGAAGGAGGTCAACAAAATTAACTAGAGTAGGGTAGTTAAGAAGAGGATGTGTGTGTCTGTGAGAAAGAGAGAGAGAGAGAGAGAGAGTAGGAGGGATGAGACATGGTAGGGGTGGGAGAAAGTAAGAGAGGCAGGCATAAGGGGTTGTTTTGACAGCATTATACAGTGAAAACAAGGTCACCCGATAGCCATCTCCGGGCTATATTATATCTTGTATTTCTAGTAAAATATTGTACTCCTCTCTCTCTCTCTCTCTCTTTCTCCATCTCTCTCTCACAAGAGGAGATCTCGGAGGTATGTTGAGGGGTGGGGGGTTGGGAGAGAAGGGGTGAGGAAGGGGGTAAAGCAAACACAGACCTTGTTTGTACTCTTTCAAAACGTCTCTCTCATTCTCCCACTCTTTCTCTCTCTCTTTTATATCTCTCCCCCCTCTCCCTTTCTCTCTCTTTCCATTTATAATTTATCCTCCCTTTACCTCTCTGTGTTTCCAGCTCCTTGGACTTCACTGGCTAATAAAAGAATGAATGGAAAACCAAATACTGATGAGGAGAGTCAAGGACTGTATTTTTTGTTTAGTTTTTGTATTTTTATTTTTTGTTTTTATCCTTAGTATACGGATTTTTTCTGATTCTCTACGTTCAGAGGACCCTCAAAGAAATTCGAGAGGACGAAGTAGGGTGGGGGTTGTTTCAGGCTGCCTTTGGAGACCTCTGTAACCTTCCCCTCCTGCTATAATTAGATGGTTTCTGCTGTGATGGCATTCGATTGCGTTTTAATGGAATTACTCCGTACTTTATACCAGAGTAGAAGGGTCTCCCTTCCCTCCTCCCTACTTCACGATCTATGAGAGCTTCTTCTATCGTTTGGATCATTTTTTTTTCTCTTCCTCCTTTTGAGTCCTACAAGGTTAAGTACTTTTCACTCTTTTTTTTCCCCCTCTCTGATACCAATATTTTTGAACTCATTGAGGGCATTTAAAAAGGAAAAGGAAGAAATATGTCGTTTGTTTACACTGATAATTGGACATTCGATAGGTTTTTTTTATTATTTTTTTTTTATTTCAAATTCCTTTCCAACTAGGTAAAAAAATTCACTTTCCCTCTAAGTATGTCAGGATCATGGGAATTTAAGGGGTCATGTGGCGGCGTTTTCGCTGGATCGAATGTGACTAATAAAGAATAAATATTTAATATTAAAAATAAAAGAAAAAGAAAGAAAAATTGAATATAATAGGTAACAAAATTACAACTTACAATTTAGTTTCAGCAGGCAGCTTGGTCCTCGCTCTCACCTGCAGTCCTTCCTCCAAAGCTGCCGTGAATTAAAGGTCTCCAACTCGGCCAAGCGAAAAACCCAAAAATTCAGAGCACTTACCTTCTGGGAATGCGTGGCAGTCGTGAGTGGACGAGAAGTAGTGGACTGTATTGTAACGGGGAGGCGCATAAGGCGGCACGAATTAGTAATACGTTTAGGAAGCGAAATGGCGGCGGCGGCGGATACGTTAGACACTTCGTCTAGTTACTCCTATGGGATCTGGAAGCAGAGTGGATCCTATGAGATCTGGAAGCTAAAGAGGATCTTAAGCGAAGAGAAATTGACTTTATCTCTTAGCTAAAGATAATTTCCTTTTTAAATATCTACACAATTCGTCACGCAAGAGTTGTGTTCTATAAGCTGATTTCCCATATTTCATTCAAGGCATAAATAATAGACCAGCTGGAAAGTAAAAGAAGGAAAATGGCTCAGCCCTCGTAGTTTACATATGTACATTTTTTCCTTAACCAGCGTCTTTTCGTTAAAATATTATAAAATTTAGAAAATTTGATTTTGCACTTATTATATTGTATTAACTTTTTCATAACATTTATTTATTTTTGCTCCTTTCTGAAATATTCTGCAAGAGTTTTTTCACCTCACCAATACCCAGGGAAACAATATTCACCTCATCTTCCCAATCAATATTCGTCTTTAACCGTCCTATTAATGTATAAATATATTTAAGAGCAATAGGGAAATGTCAAAATAACCGTACGAATTCCAACGCATGCTTCATCTCCCACTTTTAAATAGATAAACTGAATTCTGTAGTAGGGCACCTGTTTGTTTGAATTGTAAAAAAAAAAAAATTAGTCATGGAAATGTGAACTTAGGGACATTTATTTTTTAAATTTGTATTTTTTTGGATCTACCTTGACCGAACCCCAACTAAAATCATCTAGTAATTATATTTAAGGTCAAAAAAACTCTCCTTTTTGAACATACAAAGAAAAAAATTAGATTTATATGGTGGTAATTGGTGAGAAGGAGGGTGTTTATGGAGGCAGACCAAGTATAATAATTTTTAATATCTTTGTTATTTTTTGTGTTATGTTAAAACAATGATAGGTGTAATTTCCTAAGATTTCCATAATAGACGTGTATTGAGAAAAATATTTAAGATTGAAGTAAAATTGAGCGCGACTCTCACTCCATCCCTTCCGGCACGGCCATGACCCAGCCTCAGGAGTACATCCTTCTTCTTTTACTATCCTTAAGATCTAATTCCTCTTACCAATATCTGCTTTATTTAAACATAGAAATCTGCTTAGTTAGTGACGAACTTTAAAATAAATAAGTACACAGTTATGAAGAACTGTACTCAAAGACTATTTCCTAGGGAAATATTTTGTTTAATTTCCAATTTAACGAGGAAACATTAATATATTTCGCATTACTATAATATTCACTGAATTTAGTGAACTTATAGTTCTAATTGTTAATTTTAATTATTTGATGTGTCTGAAGAGTGCACAGGTTAGATCCGGAGGATGAGATAAACAGCTCGGTGCCCTTGCGATAATCCCAGTATACATGTAGCAAACAAAATGGACCCCGTCCTGTGCAGGAGATCAAAGATAGGACTGCGGCGATCAGTAATGACCCCTTCCCCCGCCTAACTCGATCAGGACTGCCGGTGACGTCACTAGCCACCCCCGGGGCGCTGTCCCTCAATTATGTACATAAGTAACCCTCCTACCCCCTCTTCAATGGTGGAGGATCACCGTTCATTCCGGCACAAATCTCTGCTCTTTTATCCTTATCTAAGTTCGCCTTCTGAACAAAACCTCATGTTTTTCTTTTTTTTTTTTTAATTTTTCTTCATGTTTCTCATTTATTTTAACTTTTTAAGATAAAAAATTAAATCTTGTTTAAATTTTATATATAGCACATTTTATTTATAAAATTTCTATATAAACTCTAAAATAAGATACACTCCAAAATAAGCATTATAAATTACATGTATCCATAATAAAACGAACTTTAACAAAACAAAATAAAATGTAAAGTCCTAGTCATAATTTGTTGTGAATAATTGAACTTCAATTTTCTGAGCTTGTGTCCATTAATTAGAAACAAAAGATAATTGATGGGCCATTAATGAATAATCATTTCCCAATATGGTTAAAATATGTTAAATATAACATAGCCATTTCTAAGATTTTAAATAAATAATTTTCTTATGTATTTTATATTAGTAAACAGATAAAGTTATAGAACACTTGTTAGGATTTAACCGATAATTAAACCGATTTTTTAGGGAAAACTAACTCAAGGAGCCGTGAAGGTTTTTTGAGATTACCAAATAGATATATTTTTATTTACCTGCCAAGTTACAATGCCCCTGTTTCCAACACATTGAAAAAAACAAAACACATCCAAAACTTATCACAAATACTTGATATAAATAATATCGTATAAAATTTGATAATATATATGATATGATACATTAGTAATGGATGTAGCTTTATATAATTTTTAAAATTTAATTTTACGGTAATCTGTTACACTGAAAAGCTCATTTTGAACTTTTAAGAATTTATTTAAAAACAAAGTTATTTTTTAAGATAAAAACAACCAGTAAGTATATTAAAGACGAATATTAGTGTCGTAAAAAGTTTAACTTTATTAGCAATATTAAATATGTTCACGTAGGCTTCGACGGTCGTCAGATGTATTTACCGTTTCTTCTTCCGGGTTGGACCGTGTCAAGTTGTTGATATTTGCACATCCTGTGATGGTGTGTATAAAACATTGTAATTATATACCACCTGGATTTTTAAATCTCTCTTTTACAACTCTCATTCTCTTTTCAGCCCTGAAGAAGCCATCACATGATGTGCGAAAGCTCGGCAAATATCAAAAACTTGATACGGTCCAACCCGGAAGAAGAAACGGTAAATAAAATATTAAATATCTCATAAGGTATACTTTAGTATTTTGACATTGAAATTATTTACACTTGACAGCAAATTAAAAAAAAATCAGAATTTAGCATTGAGATTCATAGGATACCCCATTTTATAAGTAAATGGTACGGAAAAGCACATCTTCCCCTCCGCCTACTCTCTATTGGGGGAGTGCAGGAGGGCCTAGACATCAGATGTCCAGACACGTACGCGACCGGCTCTTCTTCGCTGGAGAGGGGGGAGGGGACGCAATTTTAAAATTTATTGTCAGAGTCTGGAGTGTAGCAGGCCAATATTGGGGTGCGGCTAAGCACATGGTGCCGTGGAGGGTCCAGGAACCATCCGGAATCGGTCCAGGGGAACGTCTGGTCTCCTCCCCCCCCAATCTACCCCTCACCTTCATGAATAAATCAGGGCAGAAAGTGGCCGGCGATGGGAGACAGAGAGGGGAGCGATCTCCACCTATCTTCCTTTCGTCATTAGCCTCAATCCCCTGACAGATATTTGATTTGGGTCCCTTGACAAGGCCATGAAATATGACAGGGGGCAGCCCAACCCCGACGCATGACTGATTTATGAAAATTTCCACTCTACAGGAGAGTAAATTGAAGGGAAATCAAGGCATAGTTACATTTTTTTTCGTTTAGAACGTTCCTCGAAGAATAAGACATGACACATCTTTCAGATACAGAAGACAGAGAAAGATGAGTTATCAGTAATGACCGTTTGCAATGACTTCACGATAACTTCCCCTGCAAAGTATAATATCCTTTAAATCCAATATGAAATAAACTGAATCATATAATTTTTGAAATCGCATTTAAGATTTTCAATGATGGCTTCATAAGCTGGTTTATTGGCCACCCGCTTAGCTGGAGGGATCCATTTGAAAGAAGCCTTTTCGAATGAGAATCCCAGCCATTGCTGGCTTTTATTAAGAACAGAAAGCCTGCCAAGATAGCCCACTCTCCAAGACCCTAATACCCTATTGGTAAATATAAGATAAAATAATTAAAATACTCACACACAGACACGTATGGGACCTCTCTGTTCTGATGATCGTCTGCGAAGGACAATCAATTGATTTTATGAGTATTAGGACATTTCACGTTTGATGTGGAACATACGGTGAAAAAGATAATGATTCAAATAAAATTCGTTATCACGAATCTTATTTTATACAGAGATATCTCTGGAGCGACAGCCCCCCTCCAAATTTTGAGGGAGCGGAAAAAAAGTTCTGTGCTTCTGATACGCGGCCAAACTCTAAATCAGGCTTTGTATGGCGGTGTTGCTGAGATGTTGGTTTTTTAGACAAGATATCCTGTAACGGGGAACAGCTCCAGGACCACAGCCAGGAAAGATGTGAAATATGAGGTCCTTCCTTACAATTGAAAGTAAATGATTATCATTAGGCTCCAATATTATGATTATCTTCAAATTTTTCTCTCAAAAACATACCCTATTTTAATAATTTTTTGACATCAGCTACAATTAACAATTTTTTTTATTTTAATATTTGAATGTAGAAAGTTAGAGAAGGAAAAGTAGAAGAAAGAGAGAGAAAAGGAGGGAGGAGCGAGAGGTTGAGCGAGGGAAGGAAGAGTGAGAAAGAGTAAGAGGGTGAAGAAAGAGGGAGAGAGAAAGGGAGGGCTCTTGGGGTAGAATTCTAATTAAAACTTGCAATGGGCCTAAGGCCACTCGATTAGAAGTAGCTGTGCTGGACGTCCTAACAAGGTACAGTGTAGCAGAAGGGTGCTGTGGACGAGGATTCAATTTGCCACCGCCTCCCGCCTCCTGTTCATATCGATCTCCTGTTCCAGTCGGCAATTTCACCTTTACCTCAGTGAGACGAGGGGTGGTCTTCTAACGCGAGGAGGAAAGACCTCTGACCGCGCTTCCTGTCCGTTACTAGCCAATCAGCGATCCCCAAACCATCCCTGCCAACGATATTTCCTGCTAATCGATAATCTTGGTCTCCCATACATGCTAAACCTACTCTCACATGGAAAATACTAGTTATCTACTGAATTTTATAATCTTTACTCTCTAGAAATTATATTACTTTTTATAACTTAATAATAGTATTAATTTATTTCCTTCCGAAGCCAGTGGAAAAGTTATGTAAATGATAAAATTCCACTTTTCCAGCTTTCCAGGATATAGACGCTAAGTCCAATTAGTAGGCTTCTATATCATTCTGTTGGATTTATGTCTGTCAGGTTAATGAGTGTCTCTACAGTTGAGTATGGATCTGTACCTTGAGGTCTCTACTCAGTTATTCACTAGCTGCAACTCTTATCATTGCCCATCAGGTTGGTGAGTGGCTGAGAGCAGTCTAGACCGTTCAGTATGAAGCTGTTCACAGAGATCTCTGCTCAGTTATTCACTTGCTCCAACTCTTTTCACTGTCCATCAGGTTGGTGAGTGGCTGAGAGCAGTCTAGACTGTTCAGTATGAAGCTGTTCACTGAGATCTCTACTCAGTTATTCACTAGCTTCAACTCTTATCACTGTCCATCAGATTCATTTATTTCGGAGGACAGTCTAAACTGTATTTTTACATTTTACGTCACATGAAATCTTCTCTGATTTTAGATCAATTTCGTCCCCTAATCTTATTTATTTTCACATTTTTTAATTATCCATGTGAAATATTCTGTGATTACGCAGTTTTGTATTTTATATTGCAAGAATAGATAAGCTTCAACTTTTATCTCAAGGTAAATCTGTAATTAAAACAAAGTTATGAGTGAAATAAAGATTTACTCTGTCCCATTCAATGACAAATAGTTAAATAATTTCAGCAGGGAAGACATGCGCTAGGCTCGGAACCACTGAGCTAATTACAAGGTAGGCGGTTATTTCCGATACTGCACTAACCGGCTTACGATTGATGGAGTACTGATTGGCCCGCTCTCCAAGGCGCCGACTTACCTCTGATTAATACTCCAATAATTCCGCCCAGACAGCGGCGCCTTGAGAATTCCTAATCGCCGAAGAGGCCACTGCAGTACCCACTGAGTTTTCCACGTCTATGCACTTTCGGGTACTGGCAAAGGCACTTCATGATTGTCTGGAGTTTGAAGTTGGCCATACTGCTTATTTATAATGTTATCTTTTGTCGTTTTAAATTATATTTCTCTTAAAAACCGTATTTCTTTCGGCTTGCACATGGCTTTTGATGAACGTCCATGATTCTAAGTACAGCTACGTATTCCTATAGATTGCTACATTAGTTTCTTTACCCCTTGCTAGCTTAAAAATCCTCAATTTGTAGCATTGAACAAGCGCCTTGCTTCACAAAAATACATTTCAATTTATTATTGCCTCCAAATACTTAATTTCTTAGACTTGCTCTAGCAAGTTGTCAATTCTAAAAAAACTCCCACAGTATGGGTTTCCTTCTCCATGTGCATAACCTTGGCTTTATTATGATTAATTCCCACGGTAATGGCTTTTGAATCTTCTTGTAGAACTAACTCCAGTTGCACTGGAGGTCTCTGTTATGGCTTGCCAACACAAACAGGTCATCTGCACAGACTAATTTCTTAAAACCAATTTGTTCAGTTGCAGGAGGCCAAAGAGCTATGGTCGTATTCTTAGCTTCACTTTGTAGAGGACCGTATATCCAACAAGGAAGAAGAGAAACGGACCAAGGCTCCACCTCTGACATATCTTAAGATCGTTTGGAATTCCGTGGAGGAGCAGTTTGATGTCACAATGCGGTTTCTCAGTCGTTTGTGAGGTCTGCATAAATCCTTCATGCAAGCCATTTTCTTCTAGAGCTATAAAACGACATAGAAGTCTTCTCTGTATGCTCAATCAAAGACCTTTTCTAGGTTTATGAAACATGTGTTCAGTTTACCCTTTTACAACGTCTTCACTCAAAATCTCTCTCAGTAACAACGAGGTCATGGTTGCATCTCTTTGGTTGCTAAATCCGTGCTGCTCTTCCACAATACGGTGCTCAACTATCAGCCTTATCGTCCTCTCCAAAAATCTGGGGTAAACCTTTCCTTGAGACACTCGGAAGAGAGATTCCTCTGTTGCCTCCCTGATTACACATTAACACGCATGCGCACAAACACACACTCATACTACACATTATTCACCTGATGATTACATACTGATAACACTCTTTTCTCATCTGATTTAATTCTAAAAAATAATTGATTAAACATTTAACAATGGAAAGCCTAAATAACAAATTTCGTATGTATAATTTTTAAATTAAGGAGCCCACTCAACTCTCGAAATTGTACTCTGTAAAATGTAAAAAACAAATGCAAATGTAAGAACATTATATTATAAATAAATTAAACAATATTTTACATTAATTATTATATTATATTAAATTATATTTGTTCGTATCGCCTATATAATAACGAAAACATTACAGTATAATTTTTTTTTCAACTGTAATATTTCTCTTTTTCATCCCCTCCAGAGTCACTAGACAGATTTCAACCCATAATTAACTCATCCAACCGTTCCCAAAATTATGTGAAAAGACCGAATTTTTAAAATTTTTCTTTTCTATACTGTGGGTTTTGTGTACTTGTGAGTTAGTCGCACCCCTTCAATAGCAGCGGCCATAACAGGAGTGATTGTTTCCTTAAGCAGCAGCAGACACAATGGAGGCTTGCTGAGTCAGTACTCTCTGACCCCTGACCTCATGTCCTGTGAATCATCTGCGTCCTGGACCCACTTGACCACACCCCTGAACCAGTTCTCCCCTCGGATGCTGGGCCACGGAGTCCCTGCCCCTCCGGTCAAACGGAGTCTGCCAATCATTCCGCTAGCTTGGATTAGCTTCTTCCATGCTACCATAATCCCTCATACAGGTTCTTTGACCCTGTATGAGGAATGATATTCCTGATAATCATGAATCTATCTAGGCTGTAAGATATCCCTGGTATATATCTATAATATCTTTGGGTTCCCCATTGTGCTGAATGACCTAGTTTCGCCCTTCGACCTACCAGTTGCTCCAATTCATTTGCATCCCCTCTGATCTGGACCTCTCTCCCCCTTCTCCTGTCAACACACCTTTTTACCTCGCAACAACAGGTCACACGATTAGATGCATAGGGGTTGACGCTTCAGCAAATTCCGGGGTATTTAGCTATAATGTTTCTCTTATGGCAAGTTTTAACAAATTTTTTCATATTTTTCTTCTAATCTTTCCTAATTGATACCAAAATAGATTATTTCTAATTTATATATATATATATANTATATATATATATATCCGTGTATTTTAACGCTTTACATTTTACACAAAACAAACAGGTTTTAGTTTTTCTAAATAAATATTGGCATGTAGCTTCTAAATGAAAAATGAAAGACTATGTTTGATATTGAGTGAAAGCGGACCAATAGTAGAGGCGGACTTTTTTTTAACTCAAAAGTCAAGTGAGAATAAAAATAAATGTTTGATGCGGCTTTATAATTTTTAGTTTAGTGCAATGAAACTCGACACATATTGATATATGATATGGCTTATTTCATATGACCTTAATCATTGGAATGGAAGGACATTAAATCAAGGTTAATATTTTTACAATAGACTTTAATTCCTTTAAAAAAAAACGCTTGTTTTTCTAAGAACTTTCGACGTATCATTTGTAAGTTAAGTTCATTCCAATAATTTTTATTTATTTTATGTCATTGAAAAATTCATATAATATATAATTACACATGTAAGGAAATAAACTATTGCGGAGTAATTTAGTGCGTTTTTTAATTTGCAATGTTTTAGTCCAAGTTATTTATAACATGGGACTTTTAAAATATATTGTACCACCCTCTTATGCCTGAAAAAATTAAAAATGCCGTAAATTAACAATCTATCTTTGATTTTTATTAAACAATTAATGAGAGGGAACAGAATATAAAAAACTGTCTGTCCTCGCCAGGATGTATGACAATGTCAGCTACTTCGAATTTAAGACGAAGTTCTTGTCTTTCTCGTAAGTTAGGCTCTCGCTAATGTAGAGGGAATTGAATGAAATAACTGGCTAGTCCTTGTGGTGTAATGGATTTATTAGCATACCGGCCCGGATAGCAGGAGGTCCAGGTTCGTTTCCTAGCGAGGACAGATAGTTTTTTATATTCTGTTCCCTCTCATTAATTGTTTAAAATTTACGTGGGATAAAAAACCACAACCAAATAAAATATTTATTTGATTTTTATTTTATATAATGTATATAATTTACTATGTTAATTATTATTTATTAATCAGATAAAATTAATTATATCTACTAGGGAAATATACCTTTATCTGCTAAATGTCTATGTCACAATGACTAAACTATCTACTATATAATTATCGATTACAGGATATATGAAAGAGATAGAAAGTTTTATTCAATTTTTTTTTGGTTATTTACTAATGAAAAATATTTTGGCCGAGCATATAATTAATATTTACACATCTAAAGATCTTTTTTAATGATAAATTTTACGTTTTGTATTTTAAAGCTGAAGAGAGTGACATTGTCATCCACGGAACGTCTCTTACACCTTAATATTGAAGTATTATTAAAGGATCCTTATGGTAAACATATTTTCACCTATTGGCACCCAATAAACCAAATTTGAATAGAAACTGTATATGGCACACAACATTACCCGTCAAAACATTACACAAGAAATACTCCCCACACCAGAAACCGATGGCAGAAGCGATGGGCTGATTGATGGTGTGGGAAGTGAACGAGAGGTGGAGGGGTGGGATATCGGGCCATTTTCCCGGAGGAAGAGAAAGAAAATCGGAGAAGGACACGACAAAAGGAGAGAAAAGAAGTGACCCTGGAAAATTTCTGCAGGTTCAGAATAGTGAGATGTGAGAAATCTCTCCCTGCATTTTATTCTTAAACCAACTTAAGCAGAAATTGGATTAATTTTAACAAAAATAGTATCAAATATAATCTGTTTAAGATTCTATTTATTTATTTATTTTTAATAATGTTTAAATGGTGTGGCAAATGGAGAATAAAAATCAATGAAGAAAAATGCGATCAAGTTAATTTCCAACTGCGGAAGAAAGACTTCCCTGTAATTGTGAAATTTAACTATATTCCTTTGCCACATTCAAACTCCGTTCGTTACCTTGGGTTCCATCTTGACTCGAGACTTACTTGGGAAGAACATACTAAATTTAAAAGACAAGAACTCAATCGGCGATATGGACTTCTGTACAGATTCATGAATAAGAAGTCCAATCTTACGATAGAGAACAAACTGACGCTCTACAAAACCTTATTGCGACCAATCTGGACTTACGAGTAGAAATCTGGGGTGCCGGCAAGCCTTCCAACATCTAAAGAATCCAGTCCTTTCAATCCAAAACCCTGAGAATAATTGCAAATGTTCCCCATTATGTATCCATTAACCACGATCTTAATATCCCTTTTGTTCAAGACCTCATTACTTCCCATCTCAGCCTTTTCCACAGTAAACTGCCATACCATCCTAATCCACTAGCACAGACAATGTCTTCCAACTCCAACCCCTACAACCCTCCCCGTCGACTCAAACGAAGATGGACCCGTGACTTCCTGGAGACATAGTCTGTAAATAATTTCAGAGGGGTGTCATTGGTCACCTTCTCTCCTCATGGGATTGACATTGTAATTCATATTTTTTTAATTCATTGTGGTGATCAAATTACAAAATGTTTTAATTTAATAGAAAGTAATAAATAAAAGTTTAATAAAAAAAATGTTTAAGATTAACTTAAGAGACTTAAAAACATCTGTCACATTAACTGTAAAATAGGAAATTTCCGTATCAAAGATGTATATATAT
>KZ815670.1:895116-910089 GCA_000696205.2 Oncopeltus fasciatus | reverse complement strand
TATATATATATATAGTATACCTATTGTATTTACTCCATACACATGTTTATTTAGTTCTTCTACATTTAAATTATGTAATTTGCTCAGAATAGAAACGATATAAAACGAAATTTTTGTCATGTTTAAAATAATAAAATTATTAGATAACAATTTAAATTACTTAAATTAAATCTAACTTCACCACGATCTTAATATCCCTTTTGTTCAAGACCTCATTACTTCCCACTTCAGCCTTTTCCACAGTAAACTGCCATACATACCATCCTAATCCACTAGCACAGACCATGTCTTCCAACTCCAATCCCTACAACCCACCCCGTCGACTCAAACGAAGATGGCCCTCCTTGGGACATTGTGTGTAAATAATTTGAGAGTAGTGTCATTGGTCACCTTCTCTCCTCATGTGATTGTCATTGAATGTCATTTTTACCTCATTGCAATCAAATTACAAAATGTTTTTATTTAACAGAATGTAATAAATAAATAAAAGTTAAGAAATAAAAATAATCTAACAATGCCAAAATATAATGACTAAAAGGGGCATTACCATTACTCTACAATTGTCAATTTTCTCTCAAATATAATGTTTTCTAAATCCATGTGAATTTATGTAAGCTTATCTGCGAAAATTATTTTACGATTAATTCTTCTCAATTTGAAAAGTAAAAAAAAAAAAAAGTAATTATGAATTACAAGATATAAATAAATGAATAATAAAAAATAAAATAAAATGTTGGATAAAAAGTTTAAAGGTAATGTTATAGAAAAATGTTATAACGTCCTTTCATAAGGATAAAAAATAAGATTTATTAGGGCGGGTCCATGAGCTGACTCGAGGGGTTGGGGAATGCTAGATTATGCTAAAATGTCTCTCGGCGAGGGCCACCCCCTCTCCGCGGTATCGGAGTGTCCCAAGGCTGATAAGATGGGCCGCTCTTATTTACGGCCAGCTCCTCTGCTCGGCAATTTTTCGGTCAACTTAGCCTTCCTCACATATTTCTCGAGGGGGTTGGAGGGGGTTGTCCTCACGGCTGGCTTGGGGCCCTTCACCCGTGTCCAGATCCTGTTAGGATCGCAGGTCTTCGCAGGCGACACACCACCTTCCAACAAGGAGATAGATGGTAGGAGTCTGCTCAGAGGTAGACTCGTGTCACCGCAATCATCAGCTCACTTTTGCCAGTCTTAAGGGGATGTATCATCAAATACCAACACTTTAAATAAAGTACATTATAATCAATCGCCGGATGTTAACTACCTGCTCTTAAAAGCAAGAGATAATGAAAAAATCACTTAAAAATCACACTAATAGAAAAATGGTTTAGAATATTTTTAAATCTTTCACTCTGAAATTTGCCTGTATCCGATTTCTTCGTTGCTCACTTGCAGAAGTTTATAAAAAATATTTAATGATGAATGGAAAAGCTGTAATGATTTATTAAAAATTGTAATAAAAGGTACAAATACAGTCAATTTAAATATTGGCGAAGGATTTGTCGGGGATTCAGGCTAGGAATCTGGATAAATAAAAAGTAATTTGTAAATCAATAAGTTTCTATTATTGCCTAATTTGCGGCCTAAACTTCAAGCCTTCTTCTGACTGTCAATCATGAGTTAGTTACTCTAAAGATGGAGACTCTCTCCTTCACCTCCATTGCTCTGAAGATGGCCTGAAATTTAGACCGAAACAATGGCAATAATAAAATAAATTTTTATTTTTAGACGTTTGTTTTTATTCCTTCAAATCCATACTCATAAAGTTGGACGGTTAACTAACTAATCGCCAAATAAATCTAAATAAAAATATATTAATTACAAAATGTTATATTGGCTTGTGTATGAAGCCTTGTTTAAACCCTGCAAGTTTAAATAGGTAAATTGGTAGGGGCTACCTAGACGTTACCAATCCTTTATAAGTACCCGTGGTCTGGGCAAACTTTTATTTCTCGATAAAAGCTTGTCATGGGAGGGAGTTGACATCGATGCTCAAGAATTGCGAGTCCCATAAAGGATCCCCTGAGCTATCCTGGAAGCCCTGTAAAGTTCAGAGTTAGAACTCACAAATGATTAAAAAAAATAAAAATGACTCCTAGTTACATTTTAGTATCCGAATAAAACAGAATGTAAATTTTCGAAAATTAGGTTTTGTATCTCCTTTATTTTACAACTTTCTACAACTTATTGATAAATAACAACTATATCAAAACCCACACTATATTCAAAATTATATTCTTAAAATTTCACTAAAAAAACCCATATTTATATGGGTTTTTCAAAAATATAATAAAACGTAAATTTTAGATAGATATAACGAACATAACTGTCCTAATAATAATGAAGATATTAAGAATTTAAATTTTTGTAATATCCTGTAATATCTTTTCGTATCCCCCCAAACACCCCTAACTTCGTTTTCATATAAATATATAAAAGCAGATTCATTCTTCTTTCAGCAAACCGTTTGACGAATCAAACGTTGATGACTGAAATCGGTATATATATATCATCAAACCATTAATTTAACTGACTTTTCGGTTGTTTTCCATCCAATTAGTGTTTTNTATATGCAGTAGCCAATTTTAATATTTTTCACTTGAAAACATGAGAGTGGTACATGTGCCTTCTCTAAATCAGAAATTTTCTTTGCCAAAAATATATTATAAAAATTTTGAAAAAGAAAACAACCAAAAAATGGTTTCATAGGCCGGCTTAAATATCTTTATTATTTTACAAATCGCAGAACCATAGCTATGTATCTACTTGCATAAATAAATCAATAAAACAATTGCGTCTATAATAAACAAAGAAATCTACTAGTAATGTATATACCAAGGATCTCCATTTCCGCTCTGTCGAGTATGTACAAATAACTGGCTATACGTTCAAGGAAAAGGGTTGTTATTCCCTACCCTTAAGAAGCCAATATACATAAAAGCTTGACTTTATTCTCAGCAACCACTCAATCCTCTTAAGTCCCCGAAGGGCTGTTTCCATTCATTACAATCAGGTGTTGCTGCAAGTTCTTGAAGTGTCTCCCGGATCTCCCTCTCCTTGTTTCTCGGGAAGGGTTGGCTGTGTCGGGCTGCGGCTTTGCTCGAACGCGGGCCGAACGTGGGCGGGCGGTCCTAACAATTAATCTTCGAAGGGTGGGAGTGTACGAACACACTTTGCCGGAGAGGAAGGGTGCAAGTAACTAAGAACTAACTTCTTCTCGGCCGTGCAGGAGGGAGCTCCTGATAGAGGCCTTGCGGGATCATTAGGGGCGACCATTTATTACGGGCCCTAACACAAAGGCGGCGGCACCTGGGACCGGGCAGGATTCCTCTCATCATCCCACATGGCAACCCTTGCGTCATCTGACCGCCTGCCGTCCCGGACATGAAAAAATATGCCGTCATCAGTCACACTTAGCCCGATCTTTCCGCACTTTTTAATAGTCCCCCCCCCCCCCCCAGAGATATCCCGTAACTAATTTCTTCATTCAATTTATGGAGCAATCGAACTCAGCCTTTTGAACGAGTTAATGTGACCACCTGTAGGAGGGAAGCGAATTTTAAAACTATTAGAGTAAGCTAATGGTTGAATATCCTGAGCTCAAGGAAAGGTCAGAGAGGTGTTTCTCATATTATTGGTACTTTTCATTATATTTAAAAAATAACAATGGTTATATTATCGATCTATTATTTATCGAATGCCACAAGGTCCTGTTATCATGATGGTTTCATGGATCATCTAGCTCTTCGATAAAGGGTTGCCCAAAGCGGAAATCGAACCCGAAGTCTAAGCGTGGCTGTCCAGCATTGTACAGAAATTACCGTGTCGCACACCAGCGAACATTGTCTTATTACATCACCCCATAATAATCCTTAGTGATCGACCAACAAGGGAGTCTCATCAGAAATACCTGCACCTGATGGAATATCAATCAGTTACTATTAGATGATTTTAGTTGGGGTTCGGTCAAGGTAGATCCAAGAAAATACAAATTAAAAAAATGTATTTTTTAAAAGATTATCGGCCAACGTTTCGGCTAACATTGTAACCCAACTTCAGGGCTATCATGAAGATGAGATAGGACGTCCTGTCCCTAAGTTCATATTTCCACGACTACTCTCGATCAATCAGTTACTTTCGCGCTCAATGCTATTTACCAGATCATAGCTACACCAGCTGTTTTCTGGCCAAATTACGGTGGCCACAGCAAATGCCATCTCCATCTTAATGCTACATAAAGGGCTTGAATACAAAATGAAATTAAATAATTAATAACAAAATAGTATTGTATCCATCAATAGAGATAAAAGTCCCTACGTTTTACGAATTAAGAAATTGTGCACATAGATCCCATGAAACTTTTTTTTTTTAACTCTCCTTAACCCCCCCCCCCCCCCCCCNTGGCAGATAATCTTTAAAGAAATACACCTTTTTTTTTTAATTTGTTAAATCTACCTGGACCGAACCCCAACTAAAATTATCTAATAAAACATCTTTTGTTTCCCGGTTCCACCGAAAACCCACTTTTGTGAATATAGTCGACTTGCAGTGTACTTTACTCTTGAAAACACAATTCATCAATTTCGCCTGTCGCCCCACTTCCTCCAGTATCTTGATTGGATTTCTACTGATGACAGAATCTGCGCAAACCTCACTTAAATAAATTTTAGTAGCAGTTTTCGCAGACATAAATAATTCCTTTTGGCAAAATAAGACGCTTGCTTACTTTTTCGTACAAGCATAAAAGTTATTTCTGTATTTAAAGGAAGTTTTGAATCAGTGAACCACGTACCTTCTCTAATGCCAGTAACCAAATGGCAACTAGCATTGTGACATCACCATATATTTAACCATCTTTCTGTTATATAATTTCACAGTGCGACCATACCGGCATTGTGTTTTCTTGTGGAGCAGGTCTTTTTCTTGAAGATAATTGTTCTGTCTATATCTTTAAAATCATCGTATAACTTAAATAAATCCATAATTTTAAATGAAAATACCAAATGTACTCATAAGTATTAGCTTAAGTGAACCAAATACCGTATAAACGAGTACTTATATCACCGATAGTATGGATAATATAATCATATTTTTATCTTACGAACATTACATTAAATAAGCGGAAATTAAATTGAAAACACCCTGATATGTTATCTATACCTGTTTAATGCAAAACGTACAGGCTGAGTTTATTATTGCACAAAGTGGGACCAATAGATTTGGGGATTACTTGAAATGTCAAAAAGAATAAGTTGTTTCTTTTTAATTACCGTAATTTTTAGTTTCGTATATCAACGCGTTATTGGAAAAAGAAAGATTTTTAAGAGTTTTTTATAACTTATTACTGCCCATCTCGCTACTCACCTATTTGTATTTATGAATTTTGTTTATTATAAGTTGTCAAACAAATTGTTTGCTGAGCCTGCTACCTAAAGACACATAACAATATTACTCTACTGCTTCACTCTATTATCCACCATAAAATATTGGACCTTTAAGATTTATTCTTTATTAGCATCAGCTTCTTTATTAACAGCTGACTTCAATGCCTCTTGGTTGACTGTTACGCCTCTTGAATTCATATCACATATATGACATATCATGTGCTTTTTATTATATCAATTTTATTTTTCCTTATTTCAGAACATCTCTGGTGAATATAAGAATAACTCAAGTTCTCTCTCTACGTAGCGTATCCATGAACTAGGGTCAGCCGACATTAAATCTACTACTAACGAGTGAGTGTTCTCTGCATTCCTGTTCTGCCATTGGAGGAATGACCGACGTCCTCGTAGTTTGCGGAAGCAGGGAGACAAGTCGCCACGCCAGCTGTCCAACCCCGATTCATATTCTAATAAAGGAGCTGCTGCACTTCTGCAGGGGTAGACACGCACACACGTATCCATTGAATACTTAATACCGTTTCCAACCCTTCTCACTGCGACCCTTTCCCCGATCGGAGCTTCCTCTTCCGGGTAGGGGAGGGGGGCAGGTTGGCGGGGGGAGGGCGAGAGAGAGGGTTGCAGGGGAACCCTCAGGTGGGACGAGGACGGGGCGAGCGGCCACAAAAAATATCTAGGCTTTGTTAGTGTTCCTTTCGGCCCGTACGGAAATGTGCAGGGTGTCCTGATAAGGTTAATGTCGTATCGGAAGCCGACGAGGAAGGAGCACCCTTACCTGCCTCCGTGGGAACTTGTGGATTATCTCTCCTCACTCTTATGAAGGTGAGTGTACAACTGTTACAGTAGCACTTCAGGCCCCACAAGGAATGCAACATTTTATTTAGGTTACTTTTGGGTTAATCTCATGTGAGAGTTTTTTCTTCAATATTTTCTCCTAAACTATGTAACAAAAACAGTTTATATATATATATNAATCTGATTAAAAAGTGTAATTTAATATCAATAATATTAGTAAACATACATATATATATATATATATATATATATATTATATATATATGTGTGTGTGTTGTGTGTGTTTTGTATCACGATCTATAGGCTAGTTTTCAGTTTTCAATCGCATTTGAGAATGTTTTGCTTAATTACTGCATCTGTTTTTATAATAGATGTAAAGCTCAAGTTTAGAAAAAAAAAACACACATTCATTTACTCTAATGACCAAAATTTTGATGTGTCTTTCAAGATTTTTGTGTTTGTTCCAATGTCGTCACACATATAAAAGTTCAATAATGATCAAAATGGATAGACAGGTGTGGTAAATTACTGTTTTAATGTTATTCAATTATTTTTTAATAAGTTGTTGTCTGCTTGTTTTTCACATTCTCTTAGATAGCTTTCTACATTCATACTTTTGATATCACATTACATTATGGTAATTCTGTATTATAATATTGTCAATTATTATTGTATTCTGATGACATTGTATTTCTACAGTCCTAAAGATGGCTTACAATGTAAGCCGAAAAGTTAGCAGATAATCGTTTTTTAAAAAATACACTTTTTTTTGTAATTTGTATTTTTTTTGGATCTACCTTCAGCGAACCCCACTAAAATCATCTAATAATGATGTTTAGTTCCAGTCTCTACTTAATTTCTTCTTTTGGTTGAAATCCACAGTGTGTTCGGATTGCCTTTACTCTCCAGTCGACGGATCAAAGAAGTGTTCTGAGTGGGTGACAGCTAAATGTTTTGAACCCATATCCGACATTTTTTTTTCTTTTCTAGTAATAGAACCTTTCTTAAATCTGACCTTATGATAGTTTGGGGGTAAATACTTTCTTTAATGCATGCAAGAGGGTTGATTCGTTCATGTTGGACACTGCATAAACAAAACATCCTTTGTTCAAATGGAGAGTTTGTTGACCGTAGATATTATTATTAGATGATTTTAGTTGGGGTTCGGTCAAGGTAGATCCAAAAAAAAAGTGTATTTTTTTAAAAGATTATCTGTCAGGGAAATGTGAACTTAGGGACAGGACTAAGATGATTTTAGTTGGGGTTCGGTCAAGGTAGATCCTTGACAATGTAAGCCGAAACGTTGGCAGATAATCCTTTATTAAAAAATACATTTTTTAAATTTGTGTTTTTTTTTGGATCTACCTTGACCGAACCCCAACTTAAATCATCTTAGAATAATATCTACGGTCAACAAACTCTCCTTTTAGGGACAGGGCGTCCTCTCTCGTCTTCATGATAGGCAGCCCTGAAGATGGCTTACAATGTAAGCCGAAACGTTGGCAGATAATCTTTAAAGAAATACACCTTTTTTTTTTAATTTGTTAAATCTACCTGGACCGAACCCCAACTAAAATTATCTAATAAAACATCTTTTGTTTCCCGGTTCCACCGAAAACCCACTTTTGTGAATATAGTCGACTTGCAGTGTACTTTACTCTTGAAAACACAATTCATCAATTTCGCCTGTCGCCCCACTTCCTCCAGTATCTTGATTGGATTTCTACTGATGACAGAATCTGCGCAAACCTCACTTAAATAAATTTTAGTAGCAGTTTTCGCAGACATAAATAATTCCTTTTGGCAAAATAAGACGCTTGCTTACTTTTTCGTACAAGCATAAAAGTTATTTCTGTATTTAAAGGAAGTTTTGAATCAGTGAACCACGTACCTTCTCTAATGCCAGTAACCAAATGGCAACTAGCATTGTGACATCACCATATATTTAACCATCTTTCTGTTATATAATTTCACAGTGCGACCATACCGGCATTGTGTTTTCTTGTGGAGCAGGTCTTTTTCTTGAAGATAATTGTTCTGTCTATATCTTTAAAATCATCGTATAACTTAAATAAATCCATAATTTTAAATGAAAATACCAAATGTACTCATAAGTATTAGCTTAAGTGAACCAAATACCGTATAAACGAGTACTTATATCACCGATAGTATGGATAATATAATCATATTTTTATCTTACGAACATTACATTAAATAAGCGGAAATTAAATTGAAAACACCCTGATATGTTATCTATACCTGTTTAATGCAAAACGTACAGGCTGAGTTTATTATTGCACAAAGTGGGACCAATAGATTTGGGGATTACTTGAAATGTCAAAAAGAATAAGTTGTTTCTTTTTAATTACCGTAATTTTTAGTTTCGTATATCAACGCGTTATTGGAAAAAGAAAGATTTTTAAGAGTTAGTTAGCAAAATTAGACTCAAATTATAATGTTCACGTAGGCCTCCACTGTTCTCAGACATGTTTACCAATACTTCTTCCCGGTTCAACTTTGTCTTGGAGTTTTAGTTTTCGCACGATGTGCGAAAGCTTGGCACCTAAACGGTTGAACCCGGAAGAAGTATTGGTAAATATAAATTATAATTTTATGCCCTAGAAGCCAAAATTAGTTGTTTTTGAACTCTTTACACAACATTTATAAATTTAACATACAAGACCGAGGAGGGAAAGAGGTTGATTACATGAAATGTCAAGAGAGAGAGAGAGAAAGAAATGGAAAGGACTAGGGTATAAGGGGAGATAGAAAGCATCAGATAAAATGCGTGAGAGAGAGTGTGTGAGTAAGAGAGAGTGAGAGAGTGAGAGAGAGGGGGGGAGAGAGTGAGAGTAAAAAAAAATTTAAACAGTGCGAATAATATTTAGTTTTAACTAGGGAAACTGGACACAGTTTTGTTCATTGATATTCCATGTACTCCAAGTTTAGGTTAGATCAAAGGTTAGGGTTAAGTTAACGTGAATATATTTATGTCTGTTACAAACATTTAAATTAAATTTTATATTGAATATAAATGTATTTTTTTATTTTTAAATAATTGCAAATATATCTGTCAAAAGTGAAAATTTAATTTATGGTATTCATAAATTTAATAAACTTACAAAATCCACACCTTTATTAATAATTGGAAATTTTCAATAGATTAATCTAAAAGTTAAGAAAATTTTCTGCAGAATATTAATCCATGTGTAGGATATAGTCTAATATTGATTATGATTCTTTTTTAATTATTCTGTTGAAGTCTGTAAATTTGTGGGCAAAAATGTTCAGGGGTAGTAGAGAATTATTTTTTAAAGCAAACTAAACAAATACCTTAATAAAAACGATGAAATAATATAAAAATGAAATAATAGTATCGATGAAACTCGAAAAGTTCCTCATGCAGGAGTGATCTAGGAATATTCGCCTATTCGCGGCCGGGAGCAGGAGTGGGGGGCCATCATAATTATATGATAATATCTTCTTTAATAAGCGCTAAAAATATTATAAAAAGTAAACTTTAAAAAATTAAATTTTGCACGTATAATTTTCAATACAATTTTTCGTAGTTCAAATAAAAACGTAGATTTTAATAATCTAAATATTGGTCTTCTTCTATTCCCCTCTCCCACACATCATATTTCAACCAAAATTAATTAATTAATTGTTTATTATTTTTTAGTATTGTGGGTGCTATATATATATACACTTATATAATTTTTTTTTAACTGGCCATGTTTTTAGTTCCCCTTGTAGGATTAGTGATGAGTCAGTCATTCAAAAGTTTAAACTACAGGAATTAAGCGGCATGAATGAACTTTTCACAAAGCCACTTTCTTCCCTCACGAATCGATAATGACACACTCACACAAAATGAAAGAGACATGCAGGAGCTGAATGAACCTAGCAGATCTTAATTAAGTTAGATATAATTGGGAATCTAAAGGTTGAAATTTGAATTGAAAATTAAAATTTATTACAACCAAAATAGTTTCATTGTTTTGAAATTCGTAAAAAAGAAATTTACAGTATTTGAGAAGTTCTAATATCTACATTTACCAAACATTCTTCTTTTATAATGGAGAGTTTTTTTTTTAACCGTAGATATTTTTTTTTGTTGGAGTTCGGTCAAGGTAGATCCCAAAAAAGATAATATTTTTTTTTATGTGTATTTTTAATATTATCTGCCAATGTTTCATGAAAATGTGATATTAGGTGCAGGGCGTCCACTCTCGCCTTCGTAATAGCCCTGAAGATGGCTTACAATGTAAGCCGAAACTTTGGCAGATAATTTTAAAAATACACATATATAAAATTTGTATTTTTTTTTTTTTTTGGATCTACCTTGACCGAACCCCAACTAAAATCATCTTAGAGTAGTTTATCTAAAACTCTTCTAATGGCAGTCTATAAATACACTATAGTTTTCCGAATTTTTTTCCTAGGAAGCTCATAATAAATCATAATATCATAATTATGATTCTTCCAATAATTGCCTTATTACTTCTTTCTTTAAAAAAAAAAAAATAAATAAAAAAAAATATACAAACCTCAAACCCGCTCAACCAATAAGAAAATGACAGTACAGGAGGGATTATGGAGTAGTAGGGATTATGAGTACTCCGAGACACTGTAGGTGAGATAATGGGCAGGGAGTTCCGGTGTGTGTTAGCGTGCCCGCCACGCCCGAGAGGAGCGGTACTCGCCACTTGAGGCGTCGTNCGGCCAGTGGTGGGGGAAGGCCTAGTATAAATTAACCAGGGGTTAAATACCACAACAAATACAATATTTATTAATTTTATTTTATAAGTTTATTGTAAATTTTCATAGTTTACCTCAATATGTAAAGATTCATATAGCGATTTTTAAATATTCCATTATCACAATGACACACAAATAGATATATGTCATTTCGCCATTAACTCGTACATTTCATATCTGAAGAAATACGCCCCTGTGAGTACAAAAACTCTCAAGGTATAAGGATTTTCCCAGGCCTAAGAAAAAAATGGAAGAAAAAATAATTCAGCGAGCTAACAGGAAGGAAAAGGAAAGGAATTTTACTGCGGTGCCAGCAATATAAGGGATGTTTGGTCGTGCCCATCTGACCCATATAGAGTGGGGGAGGGGGCATGGCGGCACCCCCACCCTCCCCCGTGTTTTTATTGACATTTTTCTATTGGCCGGCAGGGGGACGGGGGTGGGGGTCCGGTAGGGGTGGGGGGAAGATGGACCTCCGCCCCTCCTCCTGTCGGCTCGGATTACTGCTACTGAAGGGAGTAACTGATTTTAGCTGTGTACTTAGGTCCTTAAACAGGGGTGGCAGAGTTTAAGGGATGATTGCTAGAGCTAATAGCTAGTGAGCTGAGTGGTTTAATGTTGACATTAGAGGGATTAATATAGATATTCAACTAGCACAATACGAAAAATGGCATTTTCGAACACTTTGAGAGGCTCTTTTGACTTCTTCTATAACTCTCATATATCAATGGACATTTCATTTATATATAAACTTAACGCACTTCCAGAGAAATACATCCTGTGGGAAAATATTTTTGTTATAAATTTTTAAATATGGACAGAGTTGTGGGTCGGTCAAGGTTCACCCAAAATTAAAATAAAATAAATATGTATTTTTTATTATCTGATGATGTTTCGGCTTATATTATAAGCCATCTTAAGGACTATCATGAAAGCGAGAGGGGTCTTGCCACCTGGATCAAATGTTCACGATAGCCCTGAAGATGACTTACAACGTAAGCTGAAACGTCAGCAGATCATACAAATTAGCCAATGCTTTTCCTGAGGCAAATCAGCTAAAAGTGAACCTAGGAGGCATATGTGAGAATGTACCGATAACCTACCGCATACAGGTTATGATTAGAAGCAAGGTATATAGAAACGGGGGAATGAGAGGCGGAAGTGCATCTGAAGTAGGTGCTCGTGCAGTTAGAGTGCACCGCTAATGTGCGTTAGAGCGGCCTGCAGTTTATCTCATGTATTATGTATGCAGGACCTCTTGGCGGGTGGAGTAGCCCCTCTCACCAGCAATAAAACTGCCCCCTCCCCCACCCCTAACTCCTGCAAGTCCGACAGCTATCGATTCCTCAAGTCCTGGACAACTGTGTTCCCTAAGTGTCTTCTGCTGCTGATCTATGTGTGTGTTAATGCATTCCGTGTTCGACCCTCCCCCCCCCCCCCCAACCTACAATTATTTCTTGGGGTAGTTAAGTTTCGTTCTGATGGAAGTGGTTAAAGGGTTGCAGTAAGAGAATCTTAATAGTATAGTGAGTGCTTCTAATAAATATTCGTACAATACTTCCATGTTTAAATTGAAAAAAAAAATTAATAATCTTAAAAAAAATCTTAACTTAAGCACTTATTTTTTGCCAGGTCAAATTTATTTTTTCTATATTTTTTTTTAATAAAGAAAAGCTTAATATTAAATTATGAATTTACTTAACATTATAATTCATTCATAGCTATATCTTAACTTATCTAGGATTATAAAACCTATGTTGTACGTTAGAAAGAAGTTTGATCGTATATATAGGTTACTTAGATATTGCTTCATTCTTGATTTACCTATATTTTTGAGTTTATAATACGTATGTTAAAGTTACAGTACAGCAATTTGTTACAAATTACTGCACTATAAGAATACAGTCAATAAAATTATGAATTTCAATTAAATACATGTCCTTAGAGAGAGTGATAAAACATATTTTTTATTTATAAATATTAATTTGGTTAATTAGTTATGGTATATTGAGTAATTGATTTGAAATAATTTTAGTTGTGTCAGAACGTATGGTGGAGTAAGTGGTGGACTATTCAGAATATTTATTTAAGAAGCAATTTTACTTTTGGGGAAATATAAATTGATTTATTTCCCGTGGGCTTACTGGAAGGGAGTCGATCATTTCACAAATGAGTACATTTATTTAAAATTCATATGATGAGTATAAAAGTTACAATATTAATGCAATTATCTTGACCCAGAGAGGAAATACTATAGTATTCGTTTATTCGAGTTCCACGGCTAACTAGAGAAAGTGTGTGGTGGACATATCGTTCTGGGCGCTTGATTCTCTTGACTTTCTTCAATGAAGGGGAGTTCTCAGTTAGTTCAGGATGATCCTAGAAGCACATCTTTGAATCCTCTGGGCATTCGAATACAGAAGCACAGAAGGACAAAAGACTATCACTGTGAATATTGAACCTGGTATCTTTAGCTCAGGAAGCCGGTACTCTAACCTCTACACCCCAATGCCTCCATATATTAAATATACATTCTATACGTGTAACATAATAAATTGTGTTTCATTTACATATAATAAATTATAATCCTATAATATATGATTAACACAAATATGTGAATAAGATGATATTATAACAAATCATAAAATAAACTTAAAATATATTAACGTTATACATTACAACAATATATTATTGATAAACAAAATTCAATTTTCACTCACCATGTTGAAATAGGATCGTCAAAAGTAGAAATATTTTTTAAAAATGTCCATGTAGGCAGAAATATTCACAATATCTATTTCGGGCTTGACTTGTCGAGAAGTTGTTTTTTGCATCTTGACATCTTCAGGGCTGAATGGTGAATTATGAAGTCATTCAGTCCTGAAAAAGCCATCACAGGATGTACTGTGATGCCCGGAAGAAGATTGTATAAGTTTTATAAGTTTTCATAAACCAATTAACAGTTACAGTTAAAACCACAAGAAATTAATAAAAACATATTTCTATGAATATTATTTTTTAGAAACATATATAAACATTAATTTAGTTGTGGTTTATTATCCCACGGAAATTTTAAACAATCAATGCGAGGGAATAGAATAAAAAATCTATCTGTCCCAGCCAGGACTCGAACCTGGATCTCCTGCTTTTCGGGCCGGTATGTTTCCATTACACCATTTTCCTGGTGGTATAATGGAAACATACCGGCCCGAAAAGCAGGAGATCCAGGTTCGAGTCTTGGCTGGGACTATCTGTCTAATTGACACATCTATCTGATTTTATTCTATTCCGAAATACGTAAAAATACGTTTTTTAAATTTGTGTTTTTTGGATCTACCTTGACCGAACCCCAACTAAAATCATCTTAGAGTATTGGATATACATAGTTGTCAGTTTAAATATAGGAATAGCATAGGGAATAGGATTCGTAGCGATAGGCAATGCATATGTATTCTGGCAGGGTAGGGTGGCTTGTGGAGATTCACCCTTGCCTTGCTACCTGGGAGGCAGGCTAAGATGAAGATGGATGGAGTCGGGCTCCGGGGACCGACTTATCTCCCCCGCCCATTCTTATCAATATTAATTACCAGCTAAACCTTTTTGTCCTCTCCCTTATCAGGCTGCCCCGCTTCCCGCCTAATTTGTCACCTATCGGCCGGCGACTGTAATTACCCAGCCAGCCGTGAACTGGCACCATCACACCAGTTTCATCAACTGTTAGCCTGGCGAGTCGCACTTTCTATCGCTGGTCTAATCCCCGGAGCTTATCGTTATTGTGATTTTTTGTTATCATCAAAAGATGTTTAACATCTGATTGACTGGAAGGATTTTGTAATATTACTGCAGTTGATATTGTTATGGGCTACGGTTTAATAAATAATTAAAAACAAAGATAAATTAAGTTATTTATTATAATAAATAGTTATACCAACGAATAACAACTAACAATCTAACAGTGTCTTCTGCTGCTGATCTATGTGTGTGTTAATGCATTCCGTGTTCGACCCTCCCCCATATCTGTCAA
>KZ815670.1:872110-884009 GCA_000696205.2 Oncopeltus fasciatus | reverse complement strand
TTATATTTATATATATTTTTGTAATATTTATTTATATGGCTTAGAATTATTAAGGATTTTTTTAATTAACTCTTACTATATGGCTTAAAATGAGAATTATCGAAAAACAATTATATATTCTCCAACGTTGCCAGATACCATAAACATGAAAACATAAATATGGAGAGTATGTTTTTTTTTTCCGGGTGAACAATTTTTTGTTTTTAGTAAAAGAAAATTTGGCATGTTGGGCTCTCTTGAATAACAAAAAAATATATCTATAAAAAATATGATATTTTCTATCTTAACGAGTTCTAATTGGGCAAAGTAGAGCCAATGACATCAGTGAAGGAGTCAAATACAATTTCAAGTGCTATTAATTTTTTTATACTGGCCTAAAAGTTGCTTCAACTCTAAGCCCGCTGCAGTGAAAAGTTATTTTAATTCGTCTTTTCAAACAATCATCTCGTTTGGGGTCTTAATTAATTTACTTAGTTCGTAATCCTTTCGATAACAAACTAACCCTCTCCTTGTTTTTTTTTATTATTTTTTTTATTATAATTTAATGGACTTATGGCATATTTCATTGAGACAAAGAAATTATTCTGTCACGGTAAACGTTAAATTTAAGGTTCTTGTAAACCCCCACTTTTAATTTATCATTTTCGCTGTGTAACTTCTAACATATTTGTTTTTCAATAAACTGTTTTGAGCTTTATTATTCTTAATATTACTCTTAAACAGTTAAAATTAAAAAAATTAAATAAAAATTCAATCAACAATTACTTTCCTTCCAAGGAAGTAATTGTTGATTGAATATAATGATTTAGGATGAAAAATTAACATAATTAACTGGAGATATAATCAGGGATTCGGGTAGGAACAGAAAAGAAAAATAGTCCAAGATTGTAGGGTAATTATAATATTATTACTGATGTTTCGACTTAAATTGTAAGTTATCATCAGGGTGATAGTGATATCTGGAGATATCTCCGAGGGAGGTTTATGGTAATATCTCATACTGCAGTAATAAACCACTAACCATGAATATATTTAATCCTTGAAAGTTTGAAATTGAATGTATTTATTAATTAAAAAATTCCTTACGCAGGAGTTGCATAAACCTAGCAGATTTCCCACGCTTTATTTAAGATGGGCATATCAAGTCATGTACTCTTATGTAGGTAATTACAAATGTGAATTATCTCTTACGATATCCAGAAAAATTCTCTTGAGGGCAAAGATTGCTAAGGCTGCCTCTGGTGATCGGGAGAATGGGGGAAGAACGAAAGAGTATGTTGTTAAAAAACTGTAAAAAGTATATTTAAATTTTACACACAAAAAATTTCTAGTTACACTAATTATAATATGTTTATAATATTAGTTCTTCCTTAAAATCATCTTTCTCTCCTTCGGTTTCTGCCAGAACTAAATATATCGAAGAACCCATCGCATAGATAGATAGCTAAAATTTGTTTTAAAATAAGGGGGCCTATCCAAACACCCATGTTACATTATTACATATTCTCTTTAATATACGTTTTTAAGAAAAATATTATAGAATGTAAATATTAGAAAATTAAATTTTAAACAAATTACGCTGTTATAAATTTTTTCTTAAACCATATAATAACGAAAAAATAACAACTTTAAATTTTCACCTCCCTTCCCCTCCCCCTCTTAGAACAGTTATATCTATTTAAGAAACTCATTTAACTGATTGAAAAACATTTACGTTTCAACAGTTTTAAGTTTTTTTTTAGGTCCTCTTAAAGATTTAAGTTTTGAAATAAGAATTTCAAATACCGATTTTATTGTAAAGTTGTAGATGCTAGAGCGCTTATAGTCAAATACACATACTATCATACCTTCTATTATCCGTCTTCATTGGTTTCTGCAAACCATCTTCATAAATAAATAAATAAACATACATACACACACACTAATTTGGTTTGAATTGACCGTATTTTTAACTTTCCCTATTCAGAATCTGCGTAGATTTGTAATTTTTATCAACGTATTTAGGTTGTTTTCTTACGGGAACCTACTGAAATTCTAGTATTTAATATAGACTCGAATGCATGCAAGATAAATGTATACTGTTTTTAAACTGCATAGAAAGAAAATATAGAGAATTTTATACTAGTTATTATAGTTCTGAATATTAGTATTGCAACATAAAAATACAACAATAAACCTTTAAAAAAAACTATAAAAATTTAATATCTTGAAGCTTTGGGAGTAGGGAGTCAAGTGGAGCGCGAAAATATGACTATTATCTCAGTTACCCCTTTTTTGCCGTTTCGCGCATCTGCGTGAGAACAGGAAAGGGTTGTTGGAGATTTGGTAGAGACCGTTACCCATATATCATCCATTAGCGAATTCCGTCAAAGGGTGCATCGACGAACGCTGGAGCCTACCTCCGGCCGATCGACAGGAGAGGAAGGAAGGGTTCCCCGACAGGTACCTTCCCTTCACAAAGGGAGGGTCACCCCTCGCAGCCTGCAAAAAATATTATATATATTATATGGAAAGGGGTTAAAAAAAAAAAAAAAAAAGTATATATAAAAGAAAAAAAATGACAAGGAATTTCACCTGGATTTGGTGGGATTACAGGCTTTCCTGACCTTCTTTTTTTTCCCCCCCTGCACCCCTACTAGACTTGGGGTTGATATAAAGGCTTTGTCAGCAATAATATTTACAAAGGGTGTGTAAACGTTCTATTATATTCCAATTTTTTTCTCTTTAGAGAGCTTGAATTGTTTTTTTTGTTCTCTTCTATAAATTGAGAGAAGTGTTGGAGTGTGTTTTCTATCATGAAATTAATTCGAACCATTTTTTAGTGAATTCCGAGGGAATATAGCTATTGAGGTTGTTCCCATGAGAGATATTTTTAAAATATTATCCGATCCCATCTACTTGACACCTAAAATGATAATTACTAACAATTTTATATATATAATTATGTCAACGCTCTGCAAGTCACAGTTTTTAAATTTTCCTAACGAAATTTAGCTTGTCGCTTTTAAATGCAAACAGAAAGGCTGAGTTCGTTATAAATGGCGGTGTTGGGGGGGGGGGGAGGGGTTACCTGAAATGCCAATTGAGAGCACGAACAATTTATTTTTCTGCAGCGGGCTTAATATTTAGCTTCGAGAAATTAAAGTCCACACAGATTTGCTTATTGATAAAGGATGTATTCTACAAGTGTGGTGATAATATGACAGAGAATGTTCAAATACTAACGACTGCGAAATTTGCTTAGTTTACGCGGCTCCTGTTTCATTCAGAATAGATAGAATTAAGGGTAATGAGAATAAAAGTTGTGTCCATTGAGGCTAGCTCTAGACTTGTCGGGTGGGAAAAGTAAGGAAAGCATCATATTATAGATAAGCTCTTAAAGATTGTCCTCGAAATGCGTTTCTCGAAAGAAACAGACCATAAGCGTTAAAAAATAAATTTTCTAACTATTTTATAATTATAAATTATTTATAATAATAACGAAGAAATTGATGATAATTTAATTTGGTCTTTTTGAAAAACCTCCTTCCCCTCTCCCACTCATCCCACTTCAGATGGAAATTCATTTTTGAATGTAATCAACAGTTTTTATAGACATAAAGATAAGGTATTAGAAAGGTTGGTATATGCCCAAGTAATTTTTCTTTCTCACTTGTGTTCAGTTTTGGTGCTATTTCATAGGTTGTTTTCCACTTGGAAATGTTGCTAAATGCCTTTAAGAAAAGCTACTTTGGCCATAGTTTCAGGATAGATAATGTATGTTCAGATTAGGATGGTATATGCCCATGTTGTTCTTTCTCTCTTGGTCCAGATCTGGCGCTATTTCAATGGTTGTTTTCCCCATGGGAATGTTGCTAACTGTCTTTAAGCAAATCAACTATGGCCTCAGTTTCAGGAAGGATAATATATGTCCATATTTTGCTCCTTTCTCACTTGTGTTCAGCTTGGGCGCTACTTAGTCTGTTGTTTTTTTTTCTGGATATGTTGCTAAAGGCCTTTAAGCAAAGCTACTTTGGCCATAGTTTCAGGATAGATTATGTATGCTCAGATTAGGATGGTATATGCCCATGTTGTTCTTTCTCTCTTGTGTCCAGCTTTGGCGCTATTTCATTGGTTGTTTTCCACATGGCAATGTTGCTAAATGCCTTCAGGCAAAGCAACTATGGCTCTAGGAAGGGCAGTAGAGGTACTCTTGCCCCTTTATTCCCTACTTCCTCCCTCGTTTTTCTCCTTCCCCCCTATTCTTCCGTAGCCGCCCTCACTAATTTACATCACAAATGGTGCCGCTTGTCTGGAAGCTGAGGGAAATTAATTTGCATGGGGAAAGGGCTGATCGGGTCCACTCCGCTCGATAGCCGGAGGACCTCTCGACCCCTTGCCAGCTGACAGCCAAAGGTGGAGTACTTGCCGTAGCGGCTACTGGGGGCCCTAGTTAGGGGTGATGAGGGGGGGGGGCAAAGAGGATTGTTTAATTTTCCTGAGCAACCCTCTCCGGAGGGAGGCGTTATCCATATATTAATATATTAATTTTATACCTACAATTAAGGCTTAATGTTCATTATTGTTAGACATAAATCGTTATATTTCAATTCACTAGTTTAATAATTATATGAATTAATGTAATTCATAGTTGGATTTAATGTATTCCATGACAATGAAATGTACCTTTACTTCCAACTGGAATTAATCATAATGAAAAAATGATTAATTATTATTATATCAGATTAATAGCTCATAAGTGTAGTGGATTTTGTGAAAATATAATCCAAGACAAAGTGGATGGATAGAATTAAATATCATACTTAACTGCATCGATCTTCTCCATTATATTGTGGGATCTCACAAAATTGAGAATATTTTGTACTTATAATATAAATAATAAGTAAATATAATAATTATAANATTATATCTATAATAAATATAATTATAATATAAAAATAAATAAATATATCTTTCATAAATTTAAGAGTTTTATCATTCATGCGAGTAAGGCCATATTATTCCTCTTGTATTAAATAAAAGTTCATCACGAGAGATAAGTGATTTTCCTCTCGTTTATTCCGATAAAAAAAAAAAAAAAAATGCGTTCGAGTTTCGGTTTCGGCTTGTTGAAAGCATTGTGCTACGATTTTTGTTAAACAGTCGACAATTTAAATTATTTCTGGACTTTGTTGATTTATATTTAACACGCTTCATTTTAGGTATAACGAAAATATCGGCAGAAAATCGGAAATTAGAAAATATCATTTTTTTTTTTTTAGTTTAATTTTTATATATCACATATATGGGGATATTATTGATTTTACATATTGATGAATCCATAAACCAGCCCTCCACATAGTGTGAATGCAGCCACTTAAACCAGGTTTTTTTTTTACTGCTTATAAATTAAATATAGAACATAAACATAAATAAAGTACAAAATTTTTAAGTTTCGGAAGCTAAAATGTTGCAGAAATACATATTACATATGCTTTTATTCGTAATTCTAAGTATATATGTTATTGATTTCAAAATTATTAATTTTCTAGGTTAGATATCAAATGGCTTAATATCCTTGCAATATTCAATAGAAATTGAGATCCCTCAATAAAAGAGTTAAAAATAAATACATTTTGTTCTTTTTAATTGCCAGGTTGCTAAATTGCTAGGGTAGTTGCTTGTTGCTAGTTGTTGCTTGCTCACATATATTAGTTAGAATTTAATAAATCTTCCTCAACCGGGACTCGAACTCGGGTCTCCTGCTTTCCGGGTAGTTATGCTGACCACTACACCAACGAGGCTAGCTAGATAATCTCTTCTACTCTCCGCACTTTACTCCGAGTCTAAACCCCCAAGTAAGACGAATATATCGTCTTATGCTCGAAGTACTTTTATTCTAGCTCCCTTGCGTTTCTTGCATACAATTAATCTGGGATTAAATACCACAACTAAAATCATTATTAAAAAAAAAAAAATCTGTTAACGTTTGTCGTTATTCGTCGGTGGGAATATCAAGAAAAATGGGAATAAACTACTTTTAAATTGAATGAGCTTATTTTCAAGTATTTTCCCTGGAACTAGTATACCTTTTGCTTCAAAATGTTTTGGAAAAATAAAAAATGTTTTCCTTGAGGGTTTAGAAAGAAACATAAAATATAAATAATAATTTTTTTTATTTTTATTAACTGTTATTTATTTATTACATTCTGTTAAACAAAAAAAAAATTTGTAATTTGATTACAATGAAATTAAAAATGGCATTCCATGTCAATTACATGAGGAGAGAAGGTGACCAATGACGCTACTCTCAAATTATTTACAGGCTATGTCCCCAGGAGGTCACGGGGAGAATAAATTTATAGAATAAATTTAAATCGTACAATATAATTATCAATTTTATATGTTTCAGATGTAATAGACAATAATATATCTGAAGTACATTTAGTTAAAAGAAAACATCTACTGTAGAGTTGTTTAATTTCGTTTGTGTCACAGCTGCTACTCCGTTACAGCCAGTTGCAGAAGAGATATACGACATGTTTATTCCACATCGGATTAGATATATCAGGTTGGTATAGCAAGCTTTCTTCAGCCGATAAAAGGGGCCCGAAAGAGAGATGACTCGGCGGATGGAGACGGGAGAGGGAAGCCTATGTATTTTATATGAAGGGAATTAATACGAAGGAGGAGGGTCAGGAACCCCGGAGGAGATAGGGAAGAAGAAGAACAGGAAATAGTCTTGCGGGAAGGGTCTGAGGGCTAGTTTATAAGACATATGTTTATTGTGGAGGGCAAGGTCCGAGGGGAGAAGGGACCCCAATCTCCATAGGGCCGGCCATGTGTCTTCCCTTACCACTTCCTCAAACAGCTGGGGGACTCCCTTACGACCTCTCTAGGGTTCCTTGTTTTCCCCCCTACTCATGACGACATTCCGATGCAGACGACCTGTTCTGCAGGCTTGTCACGCCAACAAAGGGCGCGTCCCTTTCAACTGTGTAATTTTATTGAAATTCATTTTGTAAAACACCATTATTGTGAGAGTTTTTAAAAAAAACCATGTTTAAGGAGACATTGATGTCTTCTGGATTCTTCCAAAGTATTCACCCATTTACTAGCTGCTGCCTGGAATAGAAGTTATTCCAGAAGTTCTCCCCCCCTCCCTCCACATCCTCAACGAATTAGCCACATTTCCAATAAGCTGGATAAAGCAATACTATTTAACAAGGCTCTAAAGTAAAACGCGATAAATGAATAAGTGTAATGTAAAGCTTTAATGTATCTCGTCCATAGTTGGAAGTAATAAATTCATTTCCACTAACATTCAAGATATATTTACTTAAATATACTATTGAAACTGCAGAAGGTTTAATTAAAAGTTCTGGGACTATTAAAGTAATGAAAGACGATAATACTGATGAGATAGGTCAGTGCTGATCACACCGGTCGAATTCCTTCATAATTTAGTCAAAACCGGTCACGAAATAAATAAATAAAAAGAAAAACAATAATTGTTATCCATCTTCTTTTTAAAATTTATTTTATTTCACTATCCTGCTTTTAAACTGAATTGAATGTTCAAGATATGCAATGTTGTATTTTGATTTCTGCAACAGGAGAATCTTAATAACGTACAACAAAATAGCCCAATGAGATTTTACACACATTACGTTGTAACTAGCCCCCTCCCCAAAAAAATTTTTTTTTTATTATTACTTAAGAAATTCCAATTTAAGTAAAATGTCTGTCAGGCAGGACTATAAAAATGAAAACTGAACAACCGATTTGTACTTGCGAGGAGAAATCAACAATCAACAATGAAGCGCCTTAAGGCTTGCCCTATGCCGAACAGAAAAGATGGCGGTTCGCTTTATCCACCTAGTTTCGTTTTTAAATTTTTTCTTTAACGACACAGGTTTATTTCATTTTTATTNCGCTCAGCTCCTCTGTGACGTACCTTTTCCTGTATGTTATTAAATAAGACAAATTACAAATGGGATTAATTAATTTCAAAATATCCCCATGTTGGGATCATAAGTTTTGAATAAAATAACATATAGTCCAAGAAGTAATATTAAACAGTGTAATTTACATCATTACCTATAATATTTTAATAAAGACAAATTAAATTAAAATTAATGGACTTATACTAACAGATTATGCGTCCTGTTATATTTCATTAAATATAGCTAAATGTTTGTTAATAAAAAAAGATTTATTAATTTAAAAAAAAAGTTATTGGGTTAATATATATGTAGGTTAGAAAATTGCATTTTACATATTCTATGTTCCAAAAGTATTTTTCATAAGACACAATTATAACTTTCATAATAATTATTTTTAGAACTATTTTTATTTTTGGTTCTTCCCTGAGTTTCAGCTCCTCTAAATCTAACATCAAGAATTAATATAGTAATCACTCAATTTGTAGATGGATATCGACTTGGATTCCAGTTTTTTAAGAAGAGAGAGGGGAGGATCTTAAAGTTCCTACATTTACATACAAAATATTCACATTATTATTAATTATTCCTAAAAGTTAGACCGGAAAATTACATTTAAAAAATGTAAATTCTAAATTTATTTAGTCTTTTATTAATAACTTAGAGAACTTTACATACACTGTATGATTCTGCTGGTCTCACTTGTTAGCTTTATGCATTTTTGCTATTAATACCTTTCAAAATATGGGATCCTAGAGGTTTGATACATTAGATTCCTTAGGGAAATAAGGATTTTTCTCCAATATATAAACTAACAATTATTTATGAGTAATGAATATTTAATCACCCCCTTTAAATGTAGCCTCGTACCCCCCGGCAGTACTTCTCAGTCATCCCTTAGCTCGTATTAATTTCCCTCCCTTGATTCCCTTCATATAAAATACATAGCGTCCGCCACTCCACCCCCTCGCTATCGCCTGAAGAAAGCTCCTAGCGCCCTCCCGCCATCAGGCCTGATATATTTCAGCAGGAGTAGTGAGGCCGTTTCATGAATTTAAATAGAGACTGTTGCCCCTATGACCCCAGCAATTCCCTGATTGGATGGCCTCCGACCAATCGCCTCCCGAATGTCTTCTTTATGGCTTTGTTTTTGTTGTAACTTCACCAATGTTTGCCGTAAACATGACAATGGTCCCTTCTTGCAACAGATGGGAATCGAGCTGTAACCCGAAACGTATGTTACGTATAGCTTTGTTGCCAAGCAATAAATGGTACCATAGTAATTATTATTACCCGATTAATAACCAAGTTAACATACCAGTGTCAATATCTCTGATAACTAAACTAATTGTATTAATTTATGAACTATAAAACGATAAAATTAAATGATATTCAGTCCATATTAGCAAGTTTTATTTAAGAAAAGTAGAAGTCAAATATAAGGTCTGTCCAATACTTTTAAAATAGGCCTTTAATTTACTTTTAAAATAAATATTAAGTTTATTAATAATAAGTTAAAATATATATTTAAAACAAAAAATTATTCAATATCTTGTTTTATTTATTGGATTTAAATCACAGCTGTTGATATTAATATTAAATCAAATTTATTGATGACTCTAATGGTAAAATTTAATTTTCTACATTTTATTTTATAATACTTTTACGAATAAGGAATATTAAGAAAAACATTTAAGATATATTTAAAACATTGAATATACCATCTAAGGTATTTTCACTTTGTATTGTAACCTTTCAAAAAATTATATATATTTTTTTAAAAATTAATATTTATTTGGATGAAGTTTTACACCTATGGCCAAGTGATCAAAAATTAATTTATGGCTGAAATCGGATGAGATGCCGAAATTCATAATAGTTTTATTATGAAAAAGTTTATAGAAAATTTTGTAGCATAACCAAAATTT
This sequence comes from Oncopeltus fasciatus, assembly GCA_000696205.2. Lineage (NCBI taxonomy): Eukaryota > Metazoa > Arthropoda > Insecta > Hemiptera > Lygaeidae > Oncopeltus > Oncopeltus fasciatus. Next base: position 874,159 of record KZ815670.1, on the reverse strand, counting down.
AGGCTTTCTACATTTTGACGAAAACAACTTTTCAAGACGATATTTAAGATGGTACTATCATACCTTCTATTATCCATCTTCATTGGTTTCTGCAAACCATCCTCCGTTGGCGAGCTCTTTCGGACATTGTCCATCCTCATGGCCGAATACGTGTGTTCACTGTCACTGTCTGTATTCACTTTTAAGATGGTAGTTAGAATATTGACCGCTTCCTCACAATTACTTCCTAAAAGTCAAGGAATGCCTGTAATCATAATCTTTTGCACACCGCCTTCTCAAGCTTTTATTACCGATTAGTCGTTAACTCTTACATACGTGGATTTACTGTAAGGTACTTCTAATATATTATTATAGGACTCTATCCAACCTCGATAGCAGTAAACCCTGACTCCAAAAATCCCTCTGGAACATTAGAAATCCAACTGAATTACCAAAGCTCAAATTTTAAAATACATCCTTGTGTTCATCGTCCTACTCCTTGATGCATAGTTCAACATTCCTTAAAAATTTATAAACTAATCTGAGCTGATTATTTTCAACCGATATTGGTAAAAAACAGAATATCTTAGTGCTTAAAATCCAATCTTAACTCCGAAGTAAACCCCAAATTGAGCACATGCTTGACCCAAAATTCATGTATCCGTATGTTATCAGCTAGATTAGGAAGTTTGGATTTATGGGGGGTCATCTGTAGATGATTATTTATGGTGGTAAGCAAATGTGTGCGCCCCATCAAAGACCACTTCGTTCGGAGGACTCGGCTCAATAGGTTATGCTAAACGATTCCTCCTCCGTCGAGGGACGTGTGAGGAAGTGTGCTGACTGAGGTCAGATCCGCTATCTCCAGGAAGGCCGGCTCTCGTCCTATCTCACCATCTGCCCCTGGGTCTCCCGCACAATGCCCACTTCCTGACGGAGTCACGCTATCTCCAACCGCTGCTACATGTCGACTCGCTCTTCCTAGGCTCAAGAGCATCAAGACTGTTTGGTTGTTTAAAAAAAAAAGTTTCATTAGTTGAAAAATATGTGAAAACATTTACAAATTTTGACCATAGCATTCTGCAAGAATTTATTGAATATATAATTTAAGGAATAACCAATTAAAAAAACATTCCGGGAACAGCATAATGTAATAACAATTTTTAGTGCAAGGGAATAGAATAAAAAATCTAACTGTCCCAGCCAGGACACGAACCTGGATCCCCTGCTATCCGGGCCGGTGCTAGAATAAAAAATCTAACTGTCCCAGCCAGGACACGAACCTGGATCTCCTGCTTTCCGGGCCGGTGCATTTACCAATTATGCTACCAGGACAAACCTGATAAGTTATTAAATTCCCCGCACTAGTGTCTAGAGTCTAAACTCGGAGGATCATACCTTCTATTGTCCGTCTTCAATGGTTTCTGTAAACCAGATGGTTTGCAGAAACCAATGAAGACGGACAATGGAAGGTATGACAGTTCTATATTCATTGGTGGTGGAAATTACCTTTTAGATTATATTAATATTTATGTTCATCAAATGTTAAGCATATGATGTGAGTCTTATGACTACTTGCTTTAGCTGGAGCGAATTTAATTATTTATATATATTTGTGGTCAACAAAATGGATTTTAATTTTTTCTCACCCCTATTGAATAATATTATAATATAAATATGTCAAAATAATATTACGGAACGAAACTGATACAAAATGGATCTTTTTTTTTCCCCTGCTGGTTTTTCCAGTGTTTGACTGGCTATTTCTTTTGTAAATTTTTGTAGATATGCTAGACGTATTCGAGAGAAATAAAAATGATAAAGAATAGAAATTGATAAAAGGGCACCTGTCATACTCCTTTTTAGGTCTACTACTCTGGAAAAGTCAGGGAATGAATGATTTCTTCCGAAGCTACATAAAGCTAACATGGTCTTAAAACATTTTTTAACAATTTCAAGTTCCGCCCCCCCCTTTTCTTTTTCGGCGTCTTTACCAATATCTGATGGAATTTAGCTTTTTTAAAAGTCAATATTTTCTCCGATCCTTATCTTATCACTTGAATATATATA
>KZ815670.1:855004-866093 GCA_000696205.2 Oncopeltus fasciatus | reverse complement strand
CCCCTCAACTAGAAATCAATACCCCCCCCCCTTACCCGTTGGTCGACCCCCGCCAATTAAACGGCCTTCTCACGGAGCGAGAGAGAGAGAGAGAGAGAGAGAGAGAGTGAGGGAGGGAGGACACTATCTCGGACCTCAGGCCACTTCCTCTTCCTGCCGTGACAACCTCAGCAGCTCTCACCCCACTCCTCGCTCAATACCGAAGCGGTCGACAGCTCTCGGAGGATGGGGTCGGAAAGGTAGATTGGCAGAAAGCGCAGTGCCCTTGTATCTGAAGAAAGCTATCGGTACATTTTGAAAGAACGGGTCTCTTCTTTTGCTTTCCATTTAAATTAATTTAGCCCGATAAAAGACCGAATGAAACTTGAAATCTGTTGCTTGTTTAAACGCCGAGTACTGTACAGGAGAATGGCCTGCCAACACGATAACCTGACCATAACATCAATGGCAGAATTGCTGCAGAACCCTTCCCAAAGCCATCCTTCCATAATCCCTGAGAGGGCGTAAGGAGGAAAAAGCGAAACAGATCCTTAAGACGAATGGCGAAAAAGAGCAAACATGGATGAGTCTTCTGCATTTGACATTAAAATGAAGCAATTGAGATAGAAAAATAATTAGAAATTAGAAATATCTCTTGAGAAGTTGATATGATGTTGGTAAGGTCATCCCTTGATGATAGATCCTTCTATATAAGAAATAATGATACAGAAAGATTCTTAAATCTCTATAATTTAACTTAATTTTGACAACCGAATTTATGCACTGATAACCTTTCAGACAAGTAACATTATATGTTTTTTTAAATAATGATATTGCTTGTGGTATGTAATCCCACGTTAAATTTTTATACAAGAAATGCAAAGGAGACAGAAAGAAAAATCTTACTACCTCAGCCGGGACTCGAACCCGGGTCTCCTTCTTTCCGGGCAAGTATGCTGGCCACCGAGGCTACCCAGATAATGTCTTCTACTTCCCGCACTTTACTCCGAATTTAAACCCCCGAGTAAGACGAATATATCGTCTTATACTCGAAGGAGTTTGTCGGTTATTTATTAGACTCTCGTTTTTTCCGATATTTCTTTTTTAAATTATATTAGTTGTGGTATGTAATCTAACGTTAAATTTTCTACTAGAAATGCAAAAGGAGCTAGAAAAAAAAATCTTACTACCTCAGCCGAGTCTCGAACCCGGGGTGAGGTAGTAAGATTTTTTCTGGCTTTCTTCTCATTTCTTGTGTTACATTATATGTTCCACCTAACACTTAATAAAATAAAAACAGTAGAATAATTGCCTTCAAAATCAAATTTGGAGAATAAAAAAAAAAATTTGGAGCCTCACTGCTGAGGTCCAAATAAACAAAAAACCAATCTTACTTCCTTATTCTTTAACTACCAAATAATAGTAATAAGGGTAATAAAAAGTGGACGACTATACATAAAGGCAACTGACAGACGATACATTACCCGAATGGGAAGGTGTACTTAAATGCTCATCTTATCAGTGGACTTAACAGTTAGGTTTGCACTTATCAGATAAGTTATCTTTGAGAGTAGGCCTAGACGGACTCACAAGTGAAATGGACAATATTCGGAATAACATAAGGCATTGGTTTGTTTTTCATTTACTTAGAGGCCGATTTAAATTACTAGTCAAAATTAATTTTAAGAGCATCACGAATCGTGAAATTTGATTTGCCCATAAGATGATGTCACCAATGCTTATAAGATCAAATGTGGCACACAGCGGTAAATTACAGAAACAAGGTTCAGTTGCTAAAGATTTGAACTTGGCCAGGTCTTTGAAGAATAAGTGGTTCATGTCCGCCACGCAGGAACTAGAGATGGATGTAAATAGGAGTAAATGAAGAAATTTAACTTAAAGCCGGAGAGGACAATGAACGTAAAATGTATGCCAAAGAAGCTTTACTTAAGACTGGCCGAGAAGGATGATGGGGGGGGGGAGGGAGGAAGCGCTCACACATCTTTGTTACATTCCTAAATTTCTCCCTTAACAAGCTACCTATCTATAACCCTATTTCAAGCTTCAATTTTCCAAAAGATTCAAATAAGAATTGGATATGTCTAGTAAGTAGATTTAAAGGACATAGAGGAAAATGCAATCAAATCTGATGCAGAAGTAAAGTTGCAATTATGTTATATTCCAATTTCAAAGTCGTGGATTTGGGGGCATTTAAAAAAAAAAAAAAAAAAAAAAAAAAAAAATTAATAGCTTTTTTTGGATGAGGGTCAGTGCCCAATTGTCGAAATTAATTTTTTTCATTTTTATTGTGGGCATAAAAAAAAAAAAAATAGATATCAATAGAAATTAGGTGGAACGATGAGTGTACCTCATTGATACCTTTCTTTGCTAGTAGCTTTGGTTCAAGAGTATTTTATATTACGTGTATCTTAATAATTATACTTCTTCCACAAGATAATTATTTAGGTTAATTATCTTCTGATGAAATAAGTTTAATTTCATTTTTAAATATTGAAAAAAAACATTCAATAAGTGCTGTATGTCGGGCTAGTTGAAGTAAATACTGTTTTAATAACCAAGAGCAAATAAAAAACATAACTTTTATAAATATTATTTTTTTGTGGTAATTAATCCCACGTAAATTTTAACACTTTTTAGTGCAAGGGAACAGGATAAAAAATCTAACTGTCCCAGCCAGGACTCGAACCTGGATCTCCTGCTATCCGGGCCGGTGCGATTTCCATTTACACTACCGTGACGTCTGATAAGTTATTAAATCCCCCGCACTAGTGTCGAGAGTCTAACCTCCGAGGCAGACGAATACATCGTCTTATGCTCGGAAGAGCTGACATAGTCAAGCTGTTTAAATGAGTCTCATTATTTACTTTTAAATTTTAATTTTATAAATATAATATTTTTTGCTATTTAATCCCATATAAATTTTAAGTACAAGGGAACAGAATAAAATTCTAATCCCATAACTAATCCCAATGGAAGGTAGCAATAAGGTTACTAGTCCACCGACCTTGTGTGCTGATTGATTTGCGATTGAAGTGCGGTTATTTGCGGAACGTACTCTTACGTATTAAGCTTCCTGCAGTGAAGTTGATTATGAAGTAATATTTGCGAAGGAAATGCGACCGTAACTGACCTGTATATGATTGGCTGAAATTACATAACAAAATATACCCCCCAGCTGATAAAGTATTATGTAATTTGTCTTGGCTACTGATAAACTTCATAAAACAAAGTTTCGTTTTAAGGGGGAGCAGATCTTGGCCATTATATAAGTCTTGCGTAACTAAAGATTTATTTTTAAGTGAGGCTCGAGAATAATAGCACCGGGAATATTTGATGTCTGACATTTCCTCGGAATCTATTTTCTTCCTCAGGGAAAAGTGATATTCCTTGGAAACAACGACCTAATTAAAAGTTATTGTTATCAGTGCTTTAAAATTAATGAGATATGTTAATTTTAAGTTCAATCGATTTCGAGTTATTAATGCGTGTCATCAGAACTCATTTTACTGAATACACACGCTGAAACAGACACGACAGGTAAAAAGTACTTCGCTGCGTTAATTAAGCAGATATCCTGTGTTTCAATTGAGATAGCTATCTATAATATTAATTAATTATTAATTAATTCTGTCTTAAAAGCAAAAAAGGCAATGAGGATTGAGATGTTTAGATATATCAGGCTGGGTCTAGACTAGTAGAAGTGGGGGAAGCGATTTTCATTCATTGCTAGATTCTTAAATATTTTGCTTAATGCGAGTTTTCTCCTAATAAATATGTCATACAAAAGTTAAAAATAAATTTTCTACTGTAGGTGAATGTGGCATGTGTATACAGGCCATAATATATATATATATACATATATCAGTCTCGCTTCACTCCTCACTGACGAAGGGTGAGAGATCCCCGAATTTTGTGTATGCACTGCACTCTCTATCCCACCTGTTCTTGATTACTAAATATATATATTGAAAGTATATAAAGAAAATAAAACACGGTGACTGCAGATATAATAATCAAGAACAGGTAGGATAGAGAGTGCAGTCTCTCTTCACTCATCACTGACGAAGGGCGAGAGGTCCCCGAAAATTTAGCTCCTTGTGTTTTCTTTTTGTGTATTCACTGCCGCACACACAATAATACATAATCGCTCTAGGCGTTTCCGTTTATTTAGAGCAAACTACATTGGTCATACAATGTGCACTCATTATTCTCTACGGCTAGCAGATTACATTTTCCTATTTAAATATATTTTTAATGAAACATGTGAAAGAATTATCTTGACAGACATTTTAAAATTTATTTTATTTTTTAAATAATGGTGTAATTGACCTCCAGGCCTGAATCGTAGTCTGTTATATAAGATCATTAAATAAAAGAATGCAACTGAAGACACTGCTGCCTTTCATCCAAAGTATCAAATAAATTTTATTATTCTTTTCAATATTATTTATTTGAATATATAAATAGGGTATATTTTAAGTCAATTAATTAGAAAAAAAATACAATTTACTTATATATTAGTAGTTAAAGAGTTATTCTGTACTAGGGACATTCACAGATCAGTAATTCATATTTTACACATCGCTTAGAAGGGATTGATGTCCGCATATTTTTTTAGAACTAAGCAATATTAACAGAAATATATGATGATTGTCAAAGTGATTGTTCTAAAAAAAATAAAATTATCTGCCGACGTTTCGCCTTACATTACATCTTCAGGGCTATAATAAAGGCGAGAGGATCAAACTTAAAAAAAAACCCTACAAATTATCTACTAACAATCTCCATGTTCATAAATTCTCCATCTAAATCCTAACTTTTTGTGAATGAAACATGTCACATGTAATTTTTAATTAATAAATATCATTATTATTCATTTATTCATATATAATACGTATGTACTTTTATTTACTAACTGTAGGGTGTGATATTTTGAAAATAAAATTCGTTATTTGAGCAACCTTATTGGATGACTTCGTTAACTGTTGAAAATGTCTGAGAAGGTATGATCAGAGTTAGATGAATATTTAAATTTAAATACCCCTGACATTCTCATTATTATTAGTTTTACTAAAATAATTTAATGAAAAATAATAGCTATGAAGTAAAATTTTAGAAAATTATTATTCTGTTACTGTTATTTGAGGTTGTATGCCAAGGGAGATAATTAAGACTATAACTAGGACACTTGAGAAGCCCCCGTTTTTAAAAATAGTGGAAAATTAGTTATTGTGCATACTTCATGCTTAAAAGTGTAAGATTTTCTTTTTCTGAAATCTGTAGGAAGGGGGGGATTACTGAAGGACCTCATTAGGAAATTTATTTTTATTTTTTATAACGTTTATTTATATATTAAATTCTGTTAAAAATAAATAAAAACTTAACAACAATGAATAATTGAAAATAAATGACATTAATGAAAATCACATGAGGAGAGGACGTGACCAGTGATACCACTCTTAAAAAAAAATTTATTAGTTCTGGTAATATATTTATTGAACATTTGCAGCGCCATTTAAAAAAAAAAACAAACAATTGTAATGGTATTTTTTATAAAGAATAGAGATATTAAGGAAGATATTTGAGTCAACGGTTTGGAGAACCACCTTGGGCTAGCTTTTATCTATCAATAAAAACTTACTCTATCCCAAGGGTATTTGAAATACGTGTAGATAGCCCATCCATCAATGACCCTGATTGGTTGAAAAAATGGCTTTAATAAAAAAGAAGATATTGTAGTTAAATATTTATTTTAGTTGTGGTATTCAAGCCCGCGTTAATTTTATACAATATATGCAAGGGAATAGAATGAAAAAATCTTATTATCTCAGCCGAGACTCGAACACGGGTCCCCTGCTCGAGGATACCCGGGTTCAAGTCCCGACTGGGGTAGTAAGATTTTTTTATTCTATTCCCTTGCATTTCTTGTAGGAAGATATTTTAGAATTAGTAGATTCTATAAATAAAAGGTTCAACCCAGACCGAACCCAAAAAAACATCTTCTAATAATCTCTAAGGTCAAAATTTCTTTTGATATTATAGAATGCAACTATAGTGTGATATAAAATTATATTTTAGAATAAACAATTAATGAAAGGGAATAGAATAAAAAAATCTATCTGTCCCAGACAGGACTCGAACCTGGATCTCCTGCTTTCTGGGCTGGCATGCTACCCATTGCACCACCGGGACGAGCTAGATAACTTATTAAATTCCCAACACACGTAGCTCGTCCCGGTGGTGCAATGGGTAGCATGCCAGCCCAGAAAGCAGGAGATCCAGGTTCGAGTCCTGGTTGGGACAGATAGATTTTTTATTCTATTCCCTCGAATTAATTGTTTAAAATTTACGCGGGATGACACACCACAACTAAATTAATATTTATATTTTAGAATGTATTTTAAATATGTATGATATTTTAAAAGGTTTAAGGGGCCACTGATTTTATTACAGTCATCAGTATGATCATATTTTTTTCTCCATTGTTCACTAATTCTTAGATCAAATTATTTGTTTATTATTATGTATTTCATTATAGAGTAAAATTTGGCAAATCTGTTTTCACTGGGCTATTTTTATGGAACAGTGTAGATAAAACATTATTATCATAAAGGAATAAGGAATGAATGTTAAATTCAGTTATTAAAACAATGATTATCTATTTATTTGTTTAAAATATAATTATAGTTTTATCCTTACAAGATCACCTCGAAAAAACAAACAATTGTGCAGAAAATGGAGAATAAAAATCAATGTTGAAAAATGCGTTCAAGTTAATTTCCAACTGCGGAAAAAATACTTCCCTGAAATTGTGAAATTTAATAATATTCCTTTACCACATTTAAATTCCGTTCGTTACCTTGCGTTCCATTTTGACTCGAGACTTACTTGGGAGGAACATACTAAGATTAAAAGACAAGAACTCAATCAGCGATATGGACTTCTATACAGACTCATGAATAAGAAATCCAATCTTAAGACGGAAAACAAACTGTCGCTCTAAAAACCTTATTACGACCAATCTGGACTTACAGAGTAGAAATCTGGGGTGCCGCCATACCTTCCAACATCCGAAATATCCATTCCTTTCAATCCAAAAAAAATTTATACTATTTAAGAAAATGTGTAAAACAATACAGACACTTGGTTAATCCAATCCCTTCCAACATCCAACGAATCCATTCCTTTCAATCCAAAACCCCCAGAATAATTGCAAATGCTCCATATTACGTATCCAATTCATCCCTTCACCACGATCTTAATATCCCTTTAGTTCAAGACCTAATTTCTTCCCGCTTCATCCTTTTTCACAGTAAACTGTCATACCATCCTAATCCACTAGCACAGGCCATGTCTTCCAACTCCAATCCCTACAACCCTCCCCGTCGACTCAAACGAAGATGACCCCGCGACCTCCTGGGGACATAATCTGTAAATAATTTGAGAGTGGTGTCATTGGTCACCTTCTCTCCTCATGTGATTGACATTGTAAGTCATTTTTTTTTAAATTTATTGTTGTGATCAAATTACAAAATGTTTTAATTTGACAGAATGTAACAAATAAATAAAAGTTTAATAAGTTTTATCCTTATCATTAATTGCAGGCTTTCATGTTCTTGTTTACAGATCGGGGCTGATGGAAGGAGTCCCTGGAGGCTGGAAGCGAACCAAACCCAAGACAGTGGAGTAAAAACTTGAAGTATGGTTGGGGCTATCTGGGGTAGGCGGTAAGTCAGTGCTGCTATCTGTGGCCCCCAACCGGCCTCCAATACCACCTCTGGATTAGAGGTCCTATTTCTCCAGCTCCACATATATCTTCCCCTTCTCTCTCTCCATCCCTCAGACAGGGGCTCGATAGAGTGCGATTCGGGAACATTGACTCACTGTTCGGGAACATTGACTCACTTGGGACCGGTACACACTGTCCCACCCCCCCCCCCCTCCCCTACACTTATATCACGCCGATAAGTGTTATTGTTATTGTAGAGGATTAGGGATAAGGTTATTGAAGTTATTGAAGTTGGTACCATCCCTTGAGTTTTGAAAAATTACAAGACTTCGAGCGCAAAAACATTCACAGATCCAACATTGAAGAATAAGCTCAGTTCAAAATTACATTAATGTAGGCTAAAAAATCTAACTGTCCCAGCCAGGACTCGAACCTGGATCTCCTGCTATCCGGGTTGGTGCATTTTCCATTTACGCTACTGAGACAAATCTGATGTTATTAAATTCCCCGCACTAGTGTCAAGAGTCTAACCTCCATGGCAGATGAAGGTTAGACTGTTCATTAGAAGCTCGGAGGAGCTGACATTGTCAAGCTGTTTAAATGACTCTCGTTGTTTACTTTTAAATTTTAATTTTATAAATTTTTTTTTTTGTATATTATCCCATGTAAATTTTACAATTTTTAGTGCAAAGGAACAGAATAAAAAAAATCTAACTTTTTTATTTTGTTCCCTTGCACTAAATTGTAAAAATTACGTGGGATAATATACCACAATTTAAAAAAAAAATTATTAATGTAGGCTATTTATACACACACACACACACTTATATATCAGGCTATCTGTATACAAATATTATACAAATAGCCTGTAGTTTTAAAAAATACTAGTTCTTTGGAAATCGTTGGATGTATTCATGAATAGCTGAAATCGATCAATAGTGAGGAAGGCCAAAATTTAAAATTTTAACATCTTCGTTATTATTAGCTTTGGGTATATAGTGGACAGACCAAATTACATGTAATTTGTAATTTTATAACTATTAAAATTTACAACATTAAAAAAAAACACAAATAAAAGAAGATATCAAAGAATGAAAATTTCTCATTTATGTAAATAGGTGGCCACTATAAAAGAAATTTACGAATAAATTAAGTTATGCGAATGAGTCAGTGTAAATAAAAATTTAATGGTCATATATTTTATGCTCATTCATCTCTCTGACTGGTAAATAAAATTCTCTCATTTAGTGTTATTTACATCCATCTTTAATAAAATTTTGGGAAATCTGCTTTGTTTACGCAGCTCCTGCGTGACGGGCTTTTCCTTATTCTTCTTCTACCGTTATTCTCTAGAAATGTAGTTTAGCAGCTTTTCATTAGTTTAAATTCTAAATGTTGATTCCAAATGCACCAAAATTCCTCGGCTACCTTATTGATTAAGTAATATTGTGTTCTCTTGTGACTGCCGGATATAATGAACTATTCATTTAATCCTTAATCTCACTATGTACCTAATGGAAGAAGGGTTTTACAGAAGTAATTACTCTATTATTAACCATCCATATTACTGGGAAGGCTGTTATTTTTCCATAAAAGCCTGATCAAGGCGGAACTTGAACTCAAAGCATCTCTTGGTTGTCTCGAATGTACCGCAGACGAATGTCAAAGGTTCATGAACATAAGATATTAAAAAGGAGAAATTGGATAATCATTGATACGTTTTTGGATAAAAAACTTATTTTATTTAAATGTATCGGTTTTTCATTGGGTTATTATTCATTGCTATACCATATTTCTATTTCTGTAGGGATAAATCCAGCTCATTTCCTCTGACTTGTAAAATTCGGCAAAGGGTTTATTACAAGAGCAAATGGAGGGTCTTCACAAGTAGCAGCGATACTCAGGTGGTAGGGTGCGAATCAGAGTGCGGGACTGACGGGCCACGTGACCAGAGGCTTAAACTAATTCCGTATCGGACTCTAACTTGTTCAGCAAACCTCCCGGCCCGGCTGGAGGGTCGTGGTGGGGGTGTAACGGAGTTAGACTAAAGAGAGGGGGTGGGACCCTCCCCTCCTTCCACGGGGCCCACGTCAAAACTCTTAACTGCTTTAGCCTGGATCCCAATTAGTGGACGAGGCCTGGAGGTCCGGGGTAAACGGATTAGCAGACCCCCACTCCCACGGTGGGAGTGAAGGACACCCTCAACGGCCGATCCCACTACTGTATGCTGGGAGTGGGGAAAAATCTGCTGTTTCCAGCGCCATATCTCCAGGACTCCAGTACAAGAATCTGGAATCCATCTTAATATTTAGTTTAACTACTAGGAAGAAATACAGGAGAAAACCAAACAACAAAACTGATAAGATAAAACTTCTAATATATGTTATTTGAACAGTATAGAATACCAATGTATAATGATGTGATCTGAAAGATCTTACAAGCTGGACGAATGTTAATTGAATAATTAATACAACTCTAAAGTAAGTATCTCAAATCTATCCGTTCACTAAACAAATTACTAAATATTAAGTAAGAATTGGGTTCATTTTGAACAAATCCCCGACAGCCTCTTCGGTTGAAAATGTCTCACCTTAACATTTTCCACCTGAATAGCATTAGTAGAAAGTTCTATGCGATTTATCAATAATTCGTAATTTTAATAGGGAATTACTTACGTTAATAGGCTGTGTCTAATATTGAGGTAAGAATCTTAAATCATACTATCTAAGGAAAGTAAGCAACTGACCAAGATAAAAAGCAGAACACATTAACAATAAATTACCTTAGGTTAAGTACGCGTTGATGTCCATGGACACTTATTTTTACAATGGATATTGAGAGTATGAGGGAGTGTACGTTGCTTTGAACATGATGAAATGTATGATCATTGTCAGATTTATATGTTAATTTTCGGTTGAAATGTTTGATTCTTAAGGGTTATTATGACTACCAATGAATACAGAACTATCATACCTTTTATTATCCGTCTTCGTAGGTTTCTGCAAACCATCTTCTGTTGGCGAGCGCATTCGAACATTATCCATCCTCGTGGCCGAATACATATGTTCACTGTCACTGTCTGTATTCAACAGCGTTTGTATCCTTAGTCTTTATTGATAGATTTATGTGAAATGTATTGGTTAAAAGAACTAGTAAAAATTTCAACTTGGTAGGATTAAATGAAAATTTCTCCATAATTATAAGTTTACTAGATAATTAAATAAAATATTCACTAATTAATACAATTTATTTAAAAAACACATAGGTTTTTAATATCATCATTATGATAAAAAAAAACATAACATCATTATTCAAAAGGAGAGTTTGTTGACCGTAGATATTGTATATATATATATATAT
>KZ815670.1:837939-850376 GCA_000696205.2 Oncopeltus fasciatus | reverse complement strand
TATATATATGGTTTCATATAGTTGATGGAACTTAAGCCCTTAAAGTACGAATGAACAGAACATAGAGAATAACTATACCTAATAAGTATTAACATATTCCAGATAGGTCACCTTCGGAAGCGAGTTTATCTACCTTGACCCCAACCTCCTACAGTCTTGGAGGACTTGTAAACGTAGGGATTCACTCTCTCAGATGAATTGTCGCGAGTAGACTGCCAGATCTCATTAATCAGGCGAGTCACTTTTATTTTTCGTTCATATAGGAGAATACCAGAAGAATAGAATAGAAAAGAATAGCTAGAAATCCCCCAGGAGTGAGTTATAGACAGTCTTACCGGTGGCATCTAGACCCACTACTATAGCGCTCTCAGCCCGGATCATTAGTGCTAGTTGGGGCAGATCCGAACACAATCCCAATCATTTTGGCAGGATCCTGGCCTTACCTCTCGAGTAAATTTGGGGGCCTCGGAGAACCGATATGTGTGTTAGTGTGTATTTATGAGTCTTTGTGTATGTACGGTGAGATAAACATGAATCTTAGAGAGAGATAACCTCCTCCGACCTCTGCTTGTATATCTAGATATCGCTCTGGCGTTATGACCAGAAGAACCATATTAAAAAAAATATCCCTACATCTTCCTATAAGTAGAATTAAAACATTTTAAAGGCTTAGTTTGATGAACAATATCGATGTTATTTGAGACTTTTCATGTTTTTGCGCTGTATCTAAAGTGTTTCAGTTTGTTCAAATTTCGTTTAATTATTTTATGTAGGACATTCTTTCTCTCTTTCTCTCGCTCTCTCTCTCACACTCTCTTAATATATATATACTTACTTTATACNACCAATTAATGACCTTTTAAGTCAGTTTCTTCCTTTGAGAACAAGTAACTGTTCTCTATCCTGACATCAAATTGATGTAGCTCGGCCAATAAGACTGCATTTTTTCTTTTTCTTTTTTCGTCACCAGTAAATTGCCTTTCTGGCACAGAATATTTATACAGTGATATAATCAATCAAGGTTGGTTTAGACATAGTTTTCCCAATACTCACTGAGAAAAACTATGCCTAACCTAATGTATGTATGTAAAAGTATTTGTATACATACATAAAGATAAATATACAAAGAAAATGAAACACTCAGGACAGGTGGGATAAAGAGTATAGTGAACACACAAAAAGAACAGAATTTTACTTATTAGACTTTTTTAAAAATGTGTTTTTACTACGCTTTTTCTCCAACTTGTTCTTATTTATTATATATATCACAGCCCCGAGTGTTTAATTTAATTTATTTAAAACCATATATATATTTAATGTACGTGTGTTTTATTTTAGCCAAAATTAGAGGAAAAATGTAATGTATTTTTATTCATTACTTTTTTTTTTTTGCCATCATCGTTATAGGGGAGACAAGCGAGCACACACGTCAGCTGGTCTACCTAAGTAGCATTCTGTGATAAAATTGATGGACTACCAGAACATATAAATGTAATAATTGCATAAATAATCAAATAATTAATTTATAAATAATGAAAAAAAATAGTTACTGATAATTAGTGGTAATTTTTAAATAAATAATAAAAAAGTAATTTTAACTTAATTTTATTACTGTTTTTTTTTATAAATAGTTTCTTTGAGAATTATAGGTCTTTAATAAGAGACGGGATTCAGAAATTAAGGCAACAGAAAAATGCGACACTAAATCGTAACTCTATCAACCTTAAGCAACCAACAAAGGGTTGAACACAGAGTCCGTAGGGTCAGAGAAGAGGTCAAAGAAGGTCTACTAAGATGCACGTGTCCCCACACGTGACAAGAGACCACTTGCCCGCTGAGGTCAGGCGACACTCGCCACTCGCCTGACCCGTGCTCTTCAGAGTCCCTCTTACCTCTTCGGGCATTGGACTACTGGAGAGGCGATGACACGTAAACCTGTCCCGGGGATGAATGGGTCTTCAAATCGTACGTCACCATGGCTTATTTGTAAGTACTAATCGAAATATAATTGAGTTCCAAAGTTAGTCATTGATGAGTCGCAAAGAGTAGATTCTCCAAGTTCCATTTAAAGTGGTTATAGGTGAGAGTGAACGACAGAGAGTTTTCTACTAACAAGCCCGAGAGAGCAATGAGGGTAAAATAGATTGTAAAGGCTGACTGTAGACTGACAGGGAGGGAAAGCCCTACAATAAGGGTTTTCCTACAAACACTTTATGAAGCACATTATATATTTATATATATTATATAATATGAATATATAAATAATTATTCAATTTGGCCTTTCTCTAAATTCGCCCACCAACTAATCATATTTTAGTAAAAAATTCATTCGTCGAACGGTTTAAAATATAAAGACTAAAAGAAGAGAGAAATCTTTCTAAGGGAGGACAGACTTTGGTTTTCCTATATTAAAAATAAGGTGGCCCTCTAAGTTACATTATTAAGTATTTTCCTTAATTTGCGTTTTCATAAAACTGTTCTGGATTAAAAATGATAAAAAACTATTAACTATTAATGCGAGGGAATAGAATTAAAAAATCCTATCTGTCCCAGCCAAGACTCGAACCTGGATCGCAGGTGATCCAGGACCGGCCCGGATACCAGGAGATCCAGGTTCGAATCCTGGCTGGGACAGTTAGGTTTTTTATTCTGTTCTCTTGCACTAAAAATTGTTGAATTCATTATCTTTTAATTAAAAGCCTAACATATAATATCGCTAAAGTTAAATAAAATAGTAAAACAAGTGAACCCAGTGCGACTAGCGTGCTTTTCACACATTGAAAAGTGACATTATCTCTTCCTCTGCTGCTTTTCCAAACTTTTAGCATCAAATTAGTCAGTGGTTAAAGTAAGTAAATAAGTAGTAAGTATTAATTACTCTTATTTATATCCATCTTATCCTAAATCTATTCGCAGCTCCTAGAATGTTTTTCTCTTTTTACACACGGTCCTTCCAAGAAGTCATATTATTCACCAGTTTTTTTTTGTTGTTTTTTTTTGTCTGTGAGGTTATCCAAAAATCATATAATTTACATAAAATTTTACATAAGAAAAAGTACTGTGATATGAAATGCTTAGAAAAACACTAACAAAATGTGTAGAAAGTTCTCCACACATACCTAACATAAAGGCGAGAGGTGTTAATAATAATAAATGCTGTTTTCAAGACTCATGTTTTTGTGAATTGAAAAACTTGAGATGGATATGTGATTGGGGGGAGGGGCGATAGTTACAAAAAATATAGCGCCCTGCATGAAAGAGGGCAATACATGAAATAATATGTAGAATTTTTTTGTAGTTTTAGTTATGTTAGATAAGATATTTATGATATATTGACAAAATTTATTGATTTATTAATGTGATAAAACAATATCTAAGTTAAACTGAATAGTAGGGAATTAATTTTACTTAAATCAGTCGCAAAAGACACANAAAAAAAAAAAAAAAAAAAAAAAAAAAAAAAAAAAAAAAAAAAAAATGGGAAGGACTGTTGGTATAGGACCATCCCTTGATCGATCTTCTCGGGCTCGTTACTATTCCGGTCTGGCTTTCAGAGTGAGGGGCAGGGAGAAGGCGATCACACCCCTCCCTGGAGCGACATTTATCCTTTGGTCAGGGGTGTGTGTGTGGACTCGGATCACCCCCTACATACTCCTCCCTTCCACACACCAATTTCTTATTTCCAGCCATTTTCAGCAAGATCTGATATGCCTCTGTCTGTGAAAATATGGCAAAATATAACTAAATGTTGTTCACGCTTAAACTGAGAATTTATTCATTTTAAAACTACTCATTCTCTGTTAGTTTTATTTGTCCTGTAGGTTACATCAATTATTATATATTCTTGAGACTAGCTTTCCTTAAATAATGATACTAATTGTGATTTTTAATCCCACGTTACATTTTATACAAGAAATGCAAAGGGAGCCAAAAATAATCTCACTACCTCAGCAGGGAATCGAACTTGGGTCTCCTACTATTTTTTTTTTTTGACGCCCTGTGCATTTCTTGTATAAAAATTAACGTGGGATTACATACCACAATCAATATAATTATTTAAATAAGAAATATCAGAAAAAACGAGAGTCTAACAAATAGCCGACAATGTTAGTTCCTTCATACGATACATTCGTCTTACTTGGGGGTTTAGACTCGGAGTAAAGTTTGTAGTTGTAGAGATTATATAACCTCACTCCTAGGGGTCAACATACCTGCCAGGAAAGTAGGAGACCCGGGCTCGATTTCCGGCTGAGGTAGTAAGAGTTTTTTCAGACTCCCTTTGCATTTCTTGTATAAAATTTATCGTGGGATCATATACCACAGTTAATAGCATTATTTAAAGAAATATAGTCTCAAGGATATAGAATAATTGATGTAATCTGAGGACAAATAAAACTTCCCGACTGAGGTAGTAATATTTCTTTTATAGCTGCCTTTTCATTTCTTGTATACATTTCTTAATACTTCTCTTCTTATATTTAGAATTCGGTTCCATTTCTTTTTCTTTTTAATATCCTATTTATATTCTCTATAATATCTTGGTTATAGATTTTTTCTTTTTTTTCTTTAGGGCCTTTTCTTTGTCTTGAAATCCTGGATTTGAATTGAGATGATCAACACGCCTTCACCATCTTATCAAGCTATGCAGTAATGGTGAGTATAATAAATAAATAAATTTTGGAGTTATTTGATTTAAAAGGAAGCAAATATATTTTTATATTTTAGTAAAAATACCTTGACGAAAATTGTTGAATTTGAATCTATCTACCATTCCCTGAACAATCCAGGTGCATTGTTTAGGGAAGGGTAGATAGATGGAAAGTTTTCCTTCGGAATGGATTTGAGACAGTTCTAAGGGTATGAAGGTAAAATGTTCTTCAGAATACAGGTCTATGTTTATTTTTCCACATATTCCAATAAATCTTAAATTTGTCACACATAAATTTGTAAAAAAAAACTGTAATATTCTAAAAAATAGCAGCTAAACTGTCAATTAATAAATGTGTCTAGGTCTTAAATTTTAACACACTGAACTGTTTATTTTTTAATGATTTTTTTCTTCAGACATATTTTTTGGGGATTGTTAATGATTTTGAACTCTCCAATAATAAAATAAAAATAATGAAATTACTAAAAACAAAAAAAAATCATAATCCTTGGTATTACATTTTAAAATATTCATATTTTTTTTATTGAATTACCATATATTCTCTCTCTCTCTCTCTCTCTCTCCCTCTATAAAACATAAAAGATAGTTTAATGAATTAATAAAAAATATGATAAAGGAATTTTCCTAAAATTAAACAAATTTTGTTAACTGTTTCTAGTCCCCTAATGTAGTCCAAAAAGGAATTTATATAATTATTAATATTTAGTTAATAATAACTAAAATCATATTCTAGATACATTTAATTTAAATTAGTATTAAATAATATGGACATGGGAAATAAAGACAATTATAATGCTAAATGTGATTTATTAATTGGCATATTTCATTAACATAATTCATTTATTTCATAATAAACTTATTTTTTCTTTTTCATCCTTGGAAGATGTATGCCTCCTTTCACACCATGAATATCCACTTTGGGGAGATGTAGGCCTGTTTTACCACCCTGAAGGTCGAGGTCCAATTTAGGCAGTTCCAGATCTACCCCTACACCAGGAAGATGCAAGCCAACTTTGGGGAGATGAAATCCGGCTTTTCCATGAGCAAGATCCACGTCTACTTCTGGTAATTGCATATCTGCCCCAATACCAGGAAGGTGTACCCCCATTTTAGGTAAACCTAATCTAGCTTTGCCTTGAGAGAGGTCTAGTTCCGCTTTAGGTAACTCTACTTCAGCCTCAGCACCTAAAAAGTGTACGCCCATTTTTGGCATATCTAAACTAGCTTGTCCATGACAAAGGTCCACTTCTGCGCTTGGTAATTGCAATTCAGCCCCTGCACCTGGAATATGTACGCCCATTTTTGGCAGGTCTATGCCAGCTTGTCCTTGACAAAGATCGACGTTAACCTCTGAGTGAGACATGCCAGCGTCCATTCCAGGAAGATGTGCGCCCATTTTGGACAATTCTAATCTTGCTTTGCTATTGGAGAGGTCAACTTCTGCACTTGGTAACGCCAGACCAGCCTCTGCACCAGGAAGTCGTAATCCTACTTTAGGCATATCTAAGCTAGCTTTTCCATGACAAAGGTCCACTTCAGCGCTTGGTAATTGCAATTCAGCCCCTGCACCTGGAAGATGTACGCCCAATTTCGGAAAATCTATTCCCGCCTTCCCATGACAGTGATCCATGTCAACTTCAGGAAGTGAAAGGCCAGCATGCATGCCAGGAAGATGCAAGCCAACTTTGGGGAGATGGAATCCGGCTTTTCCATGAGCAAGATCCACGTCTACTTCTGGTAATTGCATATCTGCCCCAATACCAGGAAGGTGTACCCCCATTTTAGGTAAACCTAATCTAGCTTTGCCTTGAGAGAGGTCTAGTTCCGCTTTAGGTAACTCTACTTCAGCCTCAGCACCTAAAAAGTGTACGCCCATTTTTGGCATATCTAAACTAGCTTGTCCATGACAAAGGTCCACTTCTGCGCTTGGTAATTGCAATTCAGCCCCTGCACCTGGAATATGTACGCCCATTTTTGGCAGGTCTATGCCAGCTTGTCCTTGACAAAGATCGACGTTAACCTCTGAGTGAGACATGCCAGCGTCCATTCCAGGAAGATGTGCGCCCATTTTGGACAATTCTAATCTTGCTTTGCTATTGGAGAGGTCAACTTCTGCACTTGGTAACGCCAGACCAGCCTCTGCACCGGGAAGTCGTAGTCCTACTTTAGGCATATCTAAGCTAGCTTTTCCATGACAAAGGTCCACTTCAGCGCTTGGTAATTGCAATTCAGCCCCTGCACCTGGAAGATGTACGCCCAATTTCGGAAAATCTATTCCCGCCTTCCCATGACAGTGATCCATGTCAACTTCAGGAAGTGAAAGGCCAGCATGCATGCCAGGAAGATGCAAGCCAACTTTGGGGAGATGGAATCCGGCTTTTCCATGAGCAAGATCCACGTCTACTTCTGGTAATTGCATATCTACCCCAATACCAGGAAGGTGTACCCCCATTTTAGGTAAACCTAATCTAGCTTTGCCTTGAGAGAGGTCTAGTTCCGCTTTAGGTAACTCTACTTTAGCCTCCGCACCTAAAAGGTGTACACCCATTTTTGGCATATCTAAACTTGCTTGTCCATGACAAAGGTCCACTTCTGCGCTTGGTAATTGCAATTCAGCCCCTGCACCTGGAATATGTACGCCCATTTTTGGCAGGTCTATGCCAGCTTGTCCTTGACAAAGATCGACGTTAACCTCTGAGTGAGACATGCCAGCGTCCATTCCAGGAAGATGTGCGCCCATTTTGGACAATTCTAATCTTGCTTTGCTATTGGAGAGGTCAACTTCTGCACTTGGTAACGCCAGACCAGCCTCTGCACCAGGAAGTCGTAATCCTACTTTAGGCATATCTAAGCTAGCTTTTCCATGACAAAGGTCCACTTCAGCGCTTGGTAATTGCAATTCAGCCCCTGCACCTGGAAGATGTACGCCCAATTTCGGAAAATCTATTCCCGCCTTCCCATGACAGTGATCCATGTCAACTTCAGGAAGTGAAAGGCCAGCATGCATGCCAGGAAGATGCAAGCCAACTTTGGGGAGATGGAATCCGGCTTTTCCATGAGCAAGATCCACGTCTACTTCTGGTAATTGCATATCTACCCCAATACCAGGAAGGTGTACCCCCATTTTAGGTAAACCTAATCTAGCTTTGCCTTGAGAGAGGTCTAGTTCCGCTTTAGGTAACTCTACTTTAGCCTCCGCACCTAAAAGGTGTACACCCATTTTTGGCATATCTAAACTTGCTTGTCCATGACAAAGGTCCACTTCTGCGCTTGGTAATTGCAATTCAGCCCCTGCACCTGGAATATGTACGCCCATTTTTGGCAGGTCTATGCCAGCTTGTCCTTGACAAAGATCGACGTTAACCTCTGAGTGAGACATGCCAGCGTCCATTCCAGGAAGATGTGCGCCCATTTTGGACAATTCTAATCTGGCTTTGCTATTGGAGAGGTCTACTTCTGCACTTGGTAACGCCAGACCAGCCTCTGCACCGGGAAGTCGTAGTCCTACTTTAGGCATATCTAAACTAGCTTTGCCATGACTAAGGTCCACTTCTGCTTTAGGTAACTGCAGCCCAGCATCTGCGCATGGAAGATGTATCCTGACATTAGACATATCCATTCCTGCTTTTCCATGGGAGAAATCAATTTGTGCATTTGGTAACTGCATTTCAGCCTGCGCACCTAGATTGTATACGCTTATTTTAGGTCGATTTAAACCAGCTTTCCCGTGGCAAAGGTCAATTTCTCCTTTTGGTAGTTCTAGTTCACCCTCTGCACCTGGAAGATATACGCCCGCTTTAGACACATCTATTCCTGCTGTTCCATGACAAAGGTCAATTTGTGCATTTGGTAACTGCATTTCAGCCTGCGCACCTAGATTGTATACGCTTATTTTAGGTAGATCTAAACTAGTTTTCCCATGTGAAAGGTCCGTTTGCTCTTTAGGTAACTGTTGTTCAATCTCTCCACCTGTAATGTGGACGCGTCCTTTAGATATATCTAATTTAGCTTTACCCGGACCTATGTCTATATCCTCTTCTGCAGTGCCTATTTCTGCTTGTGGCAACTGTAGTTCAGCCTCCATACCGGGACGAAATATATCCACATTAGAAATATCCATTCCTACCTTCATTTGTCCATCCACGCTAACCCATGATGATGTCATACCAGAATCCACGCTACCAAGGTCTAATCCTGCACTCGTTATCTGTAGTTCACAATTTTCTTGTGAGGGTTTTCCGGCCACGTTTGTAGTCACCTGCAAAGCGTCCTGGTTAGAAGAATGGATGCAAGTTTCAATGTGCACATTACCTTGATAGTTGCTAGTTTTTAAATCCGGGCGGTCCAAAAAAATTTTAATTTGATTATTTCCGTCATTATCTGTTTGGCCATCTATTTTCGAAATATCTACGTCACATTCATTTATACTTATATTTCGATCTTGAATATTCTCTCCCTCATATATCACTTCAAAGTATGCTTGCTGTTGATTAGATCCTGAATTTTCATTCAGAATTTCGAAGTTCATATTCTGTAGATTTAGTCCTCTTTCCAAATAGTCCTTATCTATATCTAGCCCTAAAGTTGCTTTGTTAACGAGCATATCAATATCCGCTTTTGAAAGATTAATGTTTCCCTCTGCACGTCCTGCTGCAGAGTCAGATGTGTCAGAGCTCACCTTCATAATATGTAGATTCCCTTTATCATCTTGAACGTATACGAACTTTGTGTAGCAGGAAGACTTTACATCAGGAATTTCGCTATCTTTTCTTGAAAGATCACTATCACCTTCTCCTTCAAATGTACCTATGTTCCCTACCGGGATATCCAATTTGTTTTTATTGACTTCAATGTGCATTGTAGGTTGATCATTGTCAGAAAGCGCCTTATTCAGACTATATTGATAGCGAACTGTTTGAACGTTAAGAGCGTCCTTGTTTGCTTCGTATGAATCCATATCCGGAACAACACTTTCCTCTTTGTTAAATTGGAAATATATTTTGTCATTGAGTTTGCTGGTATACAAATTTGACAGGTTAGTGTTATCAGAAATATCGGAGTTCACCTCAATTATCTGTAGGCTTGCTTTACCATTCTGGTCATACACTATCTTAGCATTGTAAGCAGATTTCTTATTAGGATTCCCGTTGTCAATTTCCTGAAGGTTAATCCCACCTTTATCAACATAAATCTCTTTTTCTCCCTTTGTAACATGTACCCCTTCCTTCTGAGCTGGAATATGGATTGCCTGGTCACCTTGGTCTGAAGGCTTATTGGGAATGTCAACGTCCATTTTACCTCCATACTGCACGCTTTTTTCATTAGAAGTATAAATATTTACTTCGGGAAACGTCTGGCCTCTATTCACATCAGAAATATTCATTCCCTCTTTCTGTAATGTCAAACCTGGCTTATCATATGGTTGATCCACATTTATAAGATTCAAGTCACCCTCTACGTAAGATATATCAGAGTTCACATTCGTAATTTCAAAGCCTGCTTTCCCATCTTGATCGAATACTATCTTAGTGTGAAAGGAATATTTATTTTCACGATTCTCCTCGTTGCCTTCATGCTTGTCTTTGATTCCCTCAGAGATATCTTTTCCTTCTTTCAAAACTTCAATATGAACTGCTTGCTCATTGATGTCAGAAATTTCATCAATATGGCCCTCGAGTAATTTTTGTTTTTTGCTCTCATTCGAAACGTTTATGATCCTACTCCCATCAGTTATATTTTGGCCCATTCCTTGTAATTCCAGATCAGACTCTAGATTTTTCTCTGTCAATAGCATATATCCGTCCCCATCGCGCACATTTTCTATCTTTATGTACTGAGTTGAGGCCACATCAGGACGTACACTAGACCGTACATCTATTTTCGGATAGGAAAGTTCATCTTTCACATTTGAAATATCTGTGTCTATTGCAACTACTTGTAAATGTTTGTGATTCATGTTTGATACCTGTTGGTCAACGTCAACGTTAGAATCGAAAAGGGACATACCAGGATTCGGTGTATGCGACCCGTCATTCGAACCAGGGAGACCAATTTCAGCTTTTCCACGAGAAATATCTATTTCCGCTTTTGGTAAATGCAGCTTAGCCCCCGCACCTGGAGTATGTATGCCTACATTAGACATATTTATTCCATCGTTTCCATGAGAAAGATCAATTTGTGCATCTGGTAACTGCATTCCAGCCTCTGCACCTAGATTGTATACGCTTATTTTAGGTCGATTTAAACCAGCTTTCCCATGACAAAGGTCAATTTCTCCTTTTGGTAGTTCTAGTTCACCCTCTGCACCTGGACGATATACGCCCGCTTTAGACATATCTATTCCTGCTTTTCCATGGGACAGATCAATTTGTGCATTTGGTAACTGCATTTCAGCCTGCGCACCTAGATTGTATACGCTTATTTTAGGTCGATTTAAACCAGCTTTCCCGTGGCAAAGGTCAATTTCTCCTTTTGGTAACTGCAGTTTAGCTCCTGCACCTGGAAGATGTATGCCTACATTAGACATATCTATTCCTGCTTTTCCATGGGACAGATCAATTTGCGCATTTGGTAACTGCATTTCTGCTCCTGCGCCAAGAATGTTTACACCCATTTTTGGTAGATCTAAACTAGCTTTCCCATGACATAGGTCAATTTCTCCTTTCGGTAACTGCAGTTCAGCCCCTGCACCTGGAAGATGTATGCCTACACTAGACATATCTATTCCTGCTTTTCCATGACAAAGGTCAATTTCTGCATTTGGTAACTGCATTTCAGCTCCTGCACCAAGAACGTTTACGCCCATTTTAGGCATATCTAAACTAGCTTTCCCATGACAAAGGTCAACTTCTCCTTTCGGTAACTGCAGTTCAGCCCCTGCACCAAGAACGTTTACACCCATTTTAGGTAGATCTAATTTAGCTTTCCCATGAGCGAGATCCACGTCCATTTCTGGAAGCGCCAAACCAGCATCGAAGCCGGGGAGGTGCAAGTCAACTTTTGGAAGATGTATACCTGCTTTACCGTGAGCGAGGTCTAAATCAACTGATGGCAATTGCAGGCCAATCCCTACACCAGGAAGATGTAAGCCTAATTTCGGTAAATGACCTGCTTTTGAGCTTTTGTCATGCGATTCTGTATCCTCTTCGTCACACGTTTCATTTTCCTTTCGTCTTCCCGAGAGGAAGTGAGAGTGAGTTTTACCCTGTTCTGATTTATGTTTTTCCTGTGGATCATCTTCTTCTTCCTTTCTCCCGAACAAGTTGAATTTAAGTCTCGGCATATTTCAGCTGGGATGTGTTATACTTCAATCATGCACAACTTCTACCGGGATAGTACGAGAAAGAGAGGCACGAGTAAAAGAGCGAATTTCTGCAGGACGTCGTGTCCTCAAACCCGCACCGATCTAACTGACTGAAACTCCTCTGCAGATCTCAGATTACAGATCATCTCTAGCAGGGGGGGGGGGGGGATTCTCGAATGACGTGGTCAACCTCGTGGAGCAGCGATTCCTACCATATCGCCGGTCTGAGCCATATAATGTGCCTTCTATATCCTACTTATTTGTTCTCATAAATACTCGTTATTTTTAAATTTATCTCCTTTTTAAACTATTAACAATGTTCTTGTATTACAGAACGTGTAACTTTTAATAATATTGCTGGTATTTATTAATTATTAATCCAATTTAAAACTTTAATTTTTTAATCTAATTATTATGATTATTTAAGACCTAAAAATTCTTAAAATCTGAAAATATTCATTTTTT
>KZ815670.1:817471-837162 GCA_000696205.2 Oncopeltus fasciatus | reverse complement strand
AAAAAAAAAAAAAAAAAAAAAAAAAAAAAAAAAAAAAAAAAAAAAAAAAAAAAAAAAAAGTGTATTTTTAAAATTATCTTCCGATGTTTCGGCTTACATTTAAGGCCATCTTCAGGTCTATCAAGAAGACCAGAAGGTACATCCTGTGCCTAAGTTCACATTTTCATTACCCTCTCGTCTTCAGGATAGCCCTGAAGATGGCTTACCATGTAAGCCGAAACGTTGGCAAATTATGAAAAATACTCTTTTTTTTTAATTTATATTTTTTTGAATCTACTTTGACCGAACCCCAAGAAAAAATCCAATTAATATGCACCGATAATCATGTAGTAGTAGTAGTAGTATAATGATGTTACATCAATATCGGTAGATGTTGCATTGATTTATTTTTTCATATTTGTATACTTCAATTTTTAATTTATTCTGTATATTTAATTCTGCCATATAACACACCTCATCTCTATCTATGTGTCATATAACATACCACATTCCAATCTATAAGTGTATTAGTGTGTATTTTATTTCAGCCCTGATGATGACTTACAAGTTAAGTCGAAATGTCATCAATAATAAAAAAATTACCCAACAATTTTGGACTATCTTTTTTTTCTGATCCTGGCCGTAACCCTGACTAATATCTCCAGCATAAGACTCGACGGCCAACCGACCACCAACCATGTTTAACATCTAACCTAAATAATCGTTTTTTTTTACAATGTAGTAGAACGTAAATCTAGGTTATTATTAGTTTCATGAAAAGTAAGTATTGATTGATCCTATTATGACCAAATTATTCAAATTTACTTTCATTTATGTCCATCATTTTTGGAAACATGGGAAATTACTAATTTTGAGCAGCTCCCTTTGCGACGATTTTTTGTTTTAGATGAGTTGAAGTAAACTGACTTATTTCCTCTTTAATTAAACTGAAATAAAAGTAATGTATTTTTGGTTTGTATAGTTCCTGCATGGCGGACTTAGCAGCAAGGAAGTTGATTTTCTCTGCTTAAACGTAATATTGCGGTAAGAAGACGTTTTGTCTTCGCACTAGACATTTCAGGTAACCCCCTCCCTTTCCAGTGGGGTAGTTTTTGAAAAAAAAAAATTGCTCTCATTTCCCATTTTAAAGCGATAAGCTAAATTTTATTGGGAAAAAAACTAATTTCTGCTTCTAGGTCGCAAAACTAAAAATTAATGGTTTAGGCAGACCTTCACTTCTAATTAAAATTTTACTGTATAACTCATAAAATATTTATTTTATCAATAAACAATTCTATGTTTGATTTCATTATTTTGGACTAAATTGTATGTCTCCGTCTTCGAAAAATTTTCTGTAATCTCCTAAACCGTTTGATCTGATGATTTTTCTCAATACGGGCACAGTCTTTCGTTTCTTATTTGAATGCGAATTGCCAAATTTTATTAATAAAAAAAAAAAAGCAAAACAACAACTTAAAAATGGCTTGTGAAGCGTTGACAAGCACACACACTATTGTATGACTGTTATTTCCAAAAATCTTTGAAGAGTAAAATTAATATTTACGTTTGGAATTTGCTATGTATATTTTATGTAATTCTTTCTTAATGTTTAATATTCCTCATTAAATTAAATCCTTAATTAAAAAAACTGATTAGCTTTACCAGTTGTATCTGATATTTTCTTTTTCTTCCATTTTTCATTTAGTAACGTTTGTTTATTATTTTTATGTTTTGGTTTCTAATTTTGTAAGTTTATTTAGGCTTATTATGAATTATACATTGATATAATCTTAATGTTTTGTCGGTTAGACTCAATTTTCGAAAATAACAGAACCGATAGCTCACATATCAAACGCCTTTCATAAAAATGTTTTTGCTCTTAATGTCTTCTAACTCTCTTGAACATAACCGTAATAACTTTGTTATATTCGTAATATCAATAATATGTTTTATTAATAGTATGACATTATATTATAATGTTATATTTTGATCATATCAAATGGTTTCTAATTTTGAAACAAGAGGACCCGCCCCGATAATCTATTTTAAGACTGCCATCTGATTGAACTCTGAGAGTGCAGTTGATGCTATGGATGGCAGATATCTACCCTTCGATATCTAGATAATATTAATATCTTCGACCAAGGATGTAAACAGGAATGAATGAAGTACTGTACTGAGATATCTCTGTCACATTAGAACTGAGTGCACTTTCTTTCAATATTTTATGTTTTTTTCAGCTTTTTTTGAAATTTATCATATCGATAAAAAAGAAATATTAATGAATAATATTCTCTATATATATAGTCTATTTAGATAACAACTGATAAGGTGGAAACCAAAATAATATTATTTTTTAAATAATGATATTGATTGTGGTATGCAATCCCACGTTCATTTTTCAACAAGAAATACAAAGGGAGCCAGTAAAAAACAAAAAAACAAAACAAAATCTTACCGCCTTAGCCGGGAATCTAACGCGGGTCTTCTACTTTCCGGACAGGTATGTAAGATCGATTCCTGGCTGAGGTAGTAAAATTTTTTTGTTCTGGCTGCCTTTGAATTTCTTGTACAGATTAATAATCTTTTATGCATTGTGAATAAAAGATGGTTTATTTAAAAATTTAGTTTAAAAAGATAAAACATGGTGCCCAAGTGAAAAGAAAAAAATGTTTTTCGTTTCTGTGTTACAAAAATAGGGCGGATGCCTTTAATTTGACCCTATATGGCTACTTAAAAGGAGCGTTAACAAAGAAAAAATTAATAAAAGTGTAACACTTTTTAGTGCAAGAGAACAAAATAAAAAATCTAACTGTCCCAACCAGGACTCGAAACTGGATCTCCTACTTTCCGGGCCGGTGCGTTTTCCCTTTATGCTACCGAGACAAGTCTGATAAGTTATTAAATTCCCTGCACTAGTGTCGAGAGTTTAACCACCGAGGCCGACGAATATATCGTTTTATGCTCGGAGGAGCTGACATTGTCAAGCTGTTTAAATGACTCTTGTTATTTGCTTTTAAATTTTAATTTTATAAATTCTTTTTGTGGTATTTAATCCCACACAAATTTTAACAATTTTTAGGGCAAGAGAACAGAATAAAAATTTAGTTTTTAGTGCGGGAATTTAATAACTTATCAGACTTGTCCTGGTAGCATAATTGGTAATTGCACCGGCCCGGATAGCAGGAGATCCAGGTTCGACTCCTGGCTGGGACAGTTAGATTTTTTTATTCTGTTCCCTTGCACTAAAAATTTATAAAATTTACGTGGGATTCACAAAAAAAATTTATAAAATTAGCCTATATTCTTCTATCGCTCATCATTTCATTCCATATTTCTTTCTCTGCTCTCCGTTACTATCCAAATCTTTTACACACTCTCTTCTGTTCTAACCACTAATATAATTATAATTATGTACATTACTTATTCATATTTAATCATTAACCTTCTCCCCTATCTCTCTGCATCTTTAAATCACACTGATTCCTTCTTCCTCACGCATTTTATTTCAATTGCTCTTCAACAATCAGTCTTTTAAATAAATCATAGAACTTTTATATACATGTAAATCCATATTTCTCAACGTCGTCTTCTTCCTTATCTACTCATTCTCGTTCCTTTCTTTCTCTTTACATTTGTGTCTCCTGTCCTATTTCAATATATATCAATTAAATGTCCTCAAGTGGCTTCTTACTTTCATTTTTAATCAGTGCAGGTTCTCAAATGTTTGCCTATATTCTCCTATCGCTCATTCATTCATTCTTTTTCTGATCTCTGTTACTTCACTAATCTTCTATTCACTCCCTTCTCACAACTTCTATAAACGTTCCAAAAAGTTATAAGTAGATTTCTTATCCTCATTTCACCACTGTTGGCTTGCTCTCTTCCTTAACTGTCTGTCACACCTTAAATATCTGATCATTCTTCCTCCCTCTTTTTTTTTTCTTCATTACTCTACCAGAGTCTTTAAAGGCTATCATATAACTTTTAGATTTGTATACAGTGACATTTCTCAACGTTGCCTTAACCCATATCTATTGTTTTGCGTTACCCATCCTCTTACAATCTCTCTCAACCCTACATCCTCAAATGGCTTCAAAGCGCCTTTAGATTCATATACATCCTTATTCTTGACCTTTATATCTTTCCTCCCCTCTGTGCCTTCCCCTTCTACCTCTCATTCTAATATCCAGAAGCTTAGGATCAAAGCTCCCTCCTATCCATTCGCATCGTTCTCTCTCGTTCCCCCACTCCTAAACCGGCCATCCTGAGAGACTCCCCTGATCTCCGGTCCCAGTGGACACGCACTCACACTCAGACACTAGCTTACCCCCCCGGAAAAAGAAAGTAATAACACTGGATATGATAATATTGCCTTTTCCCGTCCCCTTGAATATATATTTCTTCTTCTCCTGCTTCGATGTTTAGAATGACCGTTGTTTGTATTATGTGTGTAATTTTATCAAAGATCAACTCGTAGGGAGGAAGGAGGAGAAACCATTGTTTTTAGCCTCCAGATAAACGATATTTTAATACAATTATTTTTTTAAATTTTATTTAAAATGGTCGACACATTTTTTATGTTTATGCTTTATATAAATATTATTTAATTTGTGGTATTTAATCCCACGTAAATTTAGAGAATTTTTAGTGCAAGGGAACAGAATAAAAAATCTAACTGTCCCAGCCAGGATTCGAACCTGGATCCCCTGCTATCCGGGCCGGTGCATTAGCCACTTATGCTACCGGAACAGGTCAGATAAGTTATTAAATTCCCCGCACTAGTGTCGAGAGTCCAACCTCCGAGGCCGACGAATATATCGCTCACGCTCGGAGGAGCTGACATTGTCAAGCTGTTTAAATGACTCTACTTAATTTATTTTTAATTTTAATTTTATAAATATTATTTAATTTGTGGTATTTAATCCCACGTAAATTTAGAGAATTTTTAGTGCAAGGGAACAGAATAAAAAATCTAACTGTCCCAGCCAGGATCCCCTGCTATCCGGGCCGGTGCATTAGCCACTTATGCTACCGGAACAGGTCAGATAAGTTATTAAATTCCCCGCACTAGTGTCGAGAGTCCAATCCTGGCTGGGACAGTTAGATTTTTTATTCTGTTCCCTTGCACTAAAAATTCTTTATGCTTTATAGTTATTACATAAGATATAGCTTGTTATTTGAATAACAAAATGAGAATTCTATTTAGAAAAGATTATTTATTTTCATAAAGCTAAATGTACTTCTGAATTTTGTTAATTTATGTGCTTAATGCAATATAATATATATTATATAATAAATATAATATAATAAATATTATAAAAACAATATATTGTGTAGTATAATAAATAATATTTAGCTATCTGTACATACATGATACCAATACACATAATATAAATTTGAATATACACATAACTTATAATATTCGTAGTATAAAATACAAGTAATGCAACAAGCATATCATATATGTAAACATCATATACATACATATGCTGTGTAATATATAAACATCACAAGCTTATTATAAGTACACAATATAACTAACATAATATATTATAGCAATATAATAATATGTTGTTCATAGATTAAGGCTATATATATTTTTTAACATTTAATTTTGAAAAAAAATGTTGCATAGTTTCTATAAAGAATTATACAAAACAAATAATTTGAGAGTTGTGTCAGTGGTCACCTTCTCTCCTCATGTGATTGTCAATGAATGTCATTTTTACTTTTCATTGCAGTTACATTTTTTTTTATTTAACAGAAAGCATTAATAAATAAAAGTTAAAAAAAAAAAAAATTAATTTTCGACTAGTTTTTGTGTAGTTCAGAAAATTCTTTTTAAATTATTTAAGCGCAAGGGCTGGTGAGTTGCTTATAAACTTCGTGTAAGTGGCGAGGCAGGTCAAGAAGGGTCTATACGGATATCCAAGTAAGCCATATTCCCTTTCAAAGGCAAAGGAAACATGTCATCCTTCAATTGGTCCCTTCCAGTACTGGTCTGGTCCTAATGCCACCTATTTCCCTAGTCTTTAACAATACTTAGTATTCCTATTTCTATTCCCGTTTTTCACCGTCAGGCTAATTTTTCTCCTTCTCACTGTCGTCGTGGTGGATTAAGCTGTGGTAATGCTGTTCTCGCTTTAAGACTGCCTTAAACATGCATTTCATAGTCGATTATGCAAGAGCAAGTAGGGTTATTGTACTTTGCCTTGTAGTTTTCCAAAAACATTTCGGCCGGCAAATGGCAGGCCGTTGAAGTGCTTGAGTTAGCATAGCCCGAAGTTAGTTAGTGAGGAATCTCGCCTGATTAATTCAATCCTGTCGGGGGGCGAGGGTCGGGATTTGAACCCTTGCAGTTAGGCCAGTCTTTGAAGTGTCCTCTCGAAGATCCAGTCCTCTCATCGTCTTCTCTCTCCTCTCTCTCTCTCTCTCTTTCGTTGTAATTACCAAAGATCTCTAACTCCCTCTCGATCTCTCGACAGAGTAATCCCCTGACAACCGCTCCCTCAACGTCTCCTCCCCCAAACAAAACGGTTCCCCAGACAAAGGTGAACCTCCTGGTCTGTCTGGATATTAGGAGAATACAGCACAAAACCAACAGACTTTGAGTAAACAACACAACAGAACCAATCAACATTAAGATTTCTTGCATTTAGAAGTTCGGTAAGTGGTGACTTGTCATTTGCTTAACTGTCTTGACTACCTTCATTTATGTGACCATTAAAATCTTTTTCAGTTCTCATCACATCACAAATTGTGTTTCGTTTTTATAGAAACATAGAAAAAATTGTCTCTACAATATGTAATAATAAAATTCGTTCTTCATTTGGGGGGGGAGGGGAGAGAGAAAGAGTGAGAGAGAGAGAGAGAGAGAGAGAGGAGAGAGAGATAAGATTAGGTATCTTTATTGCCTTAGGATGTACATCCTTCCTTTCTGACTATTTTAAGCTACGTCTAAAAGTACACTTATTTATTTCTAACCCATATTAAAATTTAAAAAAATATAACATAAAAAAGAAAAGAGAGAGGGTGAGAGAGAGAGAGAGAGAGAGAGAGAGAGAGAGAGAGAGAGAGAGAGAGAGAGAGAGAGAGAGAGNTATGTTACAAACTTTTTGCAAATATTATATCCATATGTATATGTCATATTCGTTACCATCGACATTTTATTTAATTTCTAAACCTTACCTAATTTTTTATTCTGTTCCCTCTCATGAATTATTTATAATTTACGTGGGATAAATAAAACCACAAATAAAAATATTTAAAAACTTACCTGTATAGTTTTAATTTACTTTTGCAATTCCAGATAAGACTCCAATAAATTTATTTTTTATTTTGAATCAAGAGCCATTTCATGACACTACTCAATAAACTAAACTGAATAGATATTTAAGACAGAAAATAATTATTTAGTAAGAATTAAACTGAATATAAATTTATTGAGATCGTATCTGAAATATTGATAAAATGTACTAATTTATAATTAATTAAAAAAAAATTATATTCAATAATTTGTCATGAAGTCCTCGTTATACTTATTTACGTTCCTTTCTGCTCAGATTTAATTAGTTCAAATTTATTTAGTTTAATTTAATTATTTAATCTTATGGATGTCTCTGACAATCAGTTGCTATATTTTGCTGTTCTATGTTGCGGAATGGCGAAAATATTCGTGTATCCTGACTGGCTACAAAACTACAAATAATAATTTTATTATCATACCTTATATTCTCCGTCTTCATTGGTTTCTGCAAACCATCTTCTGTTGACGAGCAATTTCGGACATTATCCATCCTCGTGGCCGAATACATGGGCATACATACGGGCAGTTGAATACATACAGTGACAGTGAACACATGTATTCGGCCACGAGGATGGATAATGTCCGAAAGCGCTCGTCAACAGAAGATGGTTTGCAGAAACCAATGAAGACGGATAATAGAAGGTATGATAGTTCCATATTCATTGGTAGTGATAATAACCCTTTAGATTATTTAACTGATATTATTCGTAAATATGTGCTTTTCAGTAAGGTATGAGGGCTACCCAGTCCTGGAGTTGGATAACTGCTAGAATTTTCTTCTTGTCAACTTTCAGGTAGCCGGACATAGGTCAGACATGCACATACATGGAGGAGTTGTTGACATGCCTCACATGAGTGAGAGAGGAAATTTGGTCCGATCCAGGGGGAACAATGCCCCAGTATAAGTCGATGACCACGACTCAGGGAAATGTTAAAGTTTGCTCCATTACACTTAAAGAAAGTATTACGTCGCAAATCGACAATCCTCAACTCTAAAAATGCACATTTGATTGAGTTTTCGAAGAAGTGGAGCTTCCTTCAGGAAGGGGAGATTTAACATTTCTTCTAACTTTTATTTTGGATGAAAAGTTTGATCTCTTCATCTTAAAGTATTAATCAATTCCCAAAGAACTTTAAGTTCACGAGCTATTCTTTCATATTCTTCTCTTTCCCTGAACTACTGCACATTTGTTGTAGCCCCAATAAAGGGTTATTAAAACTTTTCACTGTAGATTTCTGTCAATGAAGATAAAACTGTCCAATACAGTGTACTGACGGACAGAAAAGAATATAGATAACTATACATATTGATAGATAGGTGGTCCATACTATTGACACAAACCATAAATCTGATTACATAAAGTATCAGGGGTAAAGTTATGATAATAGTTTGTAGATAATGATAGGTAGGTTTCAACCCAGTCACAAAGATAAAACCATAAGTTTTAATTAATTATAATAAGTAAAATACATATATAAAAGATTGACCTGGGCGGGATTTGAACCCGCAGCGTCAGGATTTCAAGACCCGTACGGATCCCCTGAGCTATTAAATACAATAATAAAATTAAATAAGTTTTAAATCTATTTACAATTATGTACATCCATACAAGACATATGTTACAAACTTTTTGCAAATATTATATCCATATGTATATGTCATATTCGTTACCATCGACATTTTATTTAATTTCTAAACCTTACCTAATTTTTTATTCTGTTCCCTCTCATGAATTATTTATAATTTACGTGGGATAAATAAAACCACAAATAAAAATATTTAAAAACTTACCTGTATAGTTTTAATTTACTTTTGCAATTCCAGATAAGACTCCAATAAATTTATTTTTTATTTTGAATCAAGAGCCATTTCATGACACTACTCAATAAACTAAACTGAATAGATATTTAAGACAGAAAATAATTATTTAGTAAGAATTAAACTGAATATAAATTTATTGAGATCGTATCTGAAATATTGATAAAATGTACTAATTTATAATTAATTAAAAAAAAAAGACAATAGAAGTATTATGTTTTCTCTATTGGCAGTGATGACTTGATTTACATTTTAAACAGGTGATATATACTTGTAATGATTAGAATCCCTGAGTTATATTTTATGACTGTTGAATCCATTTTTTATTATGTATATTCCAATAGACAAAACAATTTTAATTTTTAATTTACATTTTATTCGATATTGTTAAAGCTCATATTTTCTTTAGTTTTATTAAACAAAAGTGGAAAGATAAACTTTGCGATGGATTAAGTAGGTTGATAGAAGCGTTAGGGTTGAAATCCAGTGACTAAACCAGCCACTGTAGAAGTTGTGTCATTACCTGTGGTTCTTGAGTGACCCGGGATCCAAGTGGCCAGTACCCTAAGAACCCCAGTTTATCAGTGGCCGGACCCTCGAGGGTGGCCGGCAATAGATATTAACTTTGGACCCACCCCTAAGACACAGGCTTCATTAATATCCACCCCTAACCGGTAATTCAATTAAAGTTCTTAGAGTTGGTGGCTCCCGGTACGACCAGGAACTTAACTGGCCCTAACCCCCTCTATCTCACAGATGAACGGTTTTAAATTGCAAGTTTTTAATATAAGCTACTTTTTATATATTTATTTTTGCCACTGCAAAACGAACAAACATTTTATCTAATTCTTAATCGTATTCGATACTTAATTTCGCCTAAACATTTTACTCTCTTCACTGCTGACCGAGTAATACTAATTACTATTTTAAACGGACAAATATAATACTCTATATTTTAAATAAACTTTATCATTTTCTGTTCTGGAGCTTAAATGATAATTTAATATTAAAAAAATAGTCAAATAATTAAAATAGGTCCTTCTATTCGAGAATAAACCAGGTGAGATGGTTCTATTTTAATTAACATAGTGTTATTGGCAACGGGTCAAAAATAATTTACACCAAAATATATATAAAGGTTGATTGCCCGTTGAGTCTTATGCTGGAGAAATTAGTCAGGGTTTCGGCCAGGATCTGAAAAATGAAGTACTCCCGAATTGTTCGGTCATAACTTTATTATTGCTGACCTTTCGACTTAACTTGTGAGTCATCGTCAGGGCAATAGTGATGTATGGAGATATCTCCGAGGGAGGTTTATGGTCAAATTTCAGAGTGCTGAACTGAGAACTGACAGATCTGCACTCTGAGTTGTGATCATAAACCTCTCTTGGAGATCTCTCCAGACATTACTATCGCCTTGATGATGACTTACAAGTTTAAACGTCAGAAATAATTACTCGCAAATTTTGGAGTATTTTATTTTTATGATCTTTGCCGATACCCTGTCTGATTTCTCCACCAAAATATATTAAAATTAATTTATTTCAATAAATAAAATATAACAATTATCAATTACTAACTAATAAATAAACAAACAAATGAAGAGATAAATTACGTTCAGCTAATTAACAAATATATAATGCACATATAAATCAAAAGTGTTTATTTTCAAAGAGGACTCAGAACAACATGCTAATATGTCTTCACGAGATCTGCACTCACTAGTTACTGTCATTCAACATTGCACTGTCACTGCAAGGGCCACGACCAGCCCGACACCCTGAGACGCGCGTATCCCGACACTGGCTCGAGGGCTGCTGGCAAGCCGTTTTTATAACTCTATAAAATGTTCTAGGCAGGCCTAGATGAGCTGAGAAGCTTTTCTTAGAAAATAGGATTTCCTCTTAGAAGTGGAGGAGTGTCACCTTGTGGCAGGTTGCCACCTTCAAGTGGCTCCTACCCCACTGGTTTCCTACCTGCTTCCTCAGAAAACCTATACAATTAGTTGAAGAGGTGGAAGTGAATCACACTCTATGTCCTCTGAAGCAAAGCACTCTCTACAGCAATCACCCTAATACGGAGTGAAGCATTAGGAACCAGGAAGCAGAAGTTGCCAGGGGAAAGAGATTAAAGAGCTAGGACTTTCCTAGAATAGCAATTGAGCTCAATTATTTTCAATGCACATGCATGCTTTCTACTGCAAACCTCAGGAGTACAAAGTGAACCTCACCTGGAGTACGAAGACAGAGGTTAAAGAGCTGTAACGAAGGAAGCGGATCTGGAGGAAGAAGATCTCTGGAGCTGAAGACGCCAAGGGGAGAGGTTAAGGAGCCAGAAGGACTGTCCTTGTGGGAGGCGATGTGTGGGCCGATCAAAGCTACTATCGCGGTCCGGTGCCCACGGCCTCCGGGTCATCTCTTACCTGCCCCTCCCCCCTTCAATATTCCCACTCCACTGAGTTCACTGCTCACTAGATTTCCTCTGAGCCTTGTGTCTCCGGGAGGGCGTGCTCTACCTGGCACAGGGATCATCTGATGGCTTTATCTTTGTGCCTTTCTTCCACTACATCTGACTCACAGACTGCTTTGTGAAGTTCATTCTCACAATATTAGTTTATATTCCTCTTGACCTCAACCCTAACCTTTCATCTCTCACACTTACTCTACTGATCCTATCAGAGGATCACAAATACTTGTTTTACATTTTTTCAAAAATAAAAAATAATTTTTTTTTTTTACAAAAGGGCATGTCATACTACATACAATTTTAATCAATTACAAAGATGCAAGTATTTAACAGCAATTTACTTTAGTACATATTTAAAAATACATTTAATTGTGTACTTTTCGGTTAAACATTATTAATTAAAACTTTGTAAAAACTAATCGATGTTATTCAAACTATCCGAATTCGTAAGTTATCTCTTCCAGAAGTAGTTAAGATAAGTTGAAAACTATGAGAAAAAAAAGGTAGTCTCCAACATGTTATATTATTTACTTTAAGGTTAATAAACCTTGGGCGCTTAATTAAACCCCAATTTACCTTTCGTGGCCAGACATAATTTTAATTAAATCGCAGGGACATTATAATATTCATAAAACTCAGTACAGTTATTTACGGTTTCAATGTTTATAATTTTACTACAGTAGGTTAATTGCTAGAAAAAAAAAATATAGAAAGGCCAACTGCGGAATTTGGTTAATAGGGGACAATTCCTATCTTTGAAGTTACGTTGTTAATATTCCTAAAATTGTTATAAAATTTTACACCTATTATTTTTCATTCATTTTTTACCAAACTCTAAGAATAACGAAGATGTGTTATAAAGTTCTTAATTCTCATCTATTCCTAATTTATCTTCTAGCTCCCCTACTGCCCACATCCTTCCTCACCTCTATAAGAATTTATTTTTTTATCTATCCTTAATTTCCCCCTCCCTCTACTGCTCACTCCACCCACCTCTTTAACTATATTTACCAATCATGTACTAATACAACTGTTTTTAGAAAAAAGTTCAAACAATATATTTTATACTAAAGTCGGGATGAAGGGTAGAGTTGGACACATAATATGGAGCGTTAGCAATTATTCTAAGAATTTTGGACTGAAAGGATTGTATTCGTTGGATATTGAAAGGCTTAGCGGCATCCCACAGTTCTGCACCGTAGGTCCAGATTGGTCGTATTATGGTCTTGTAAATATTTTACAACTATGGGCGCTGTAATGCTCATAATACGTGATGTACTTATATTATTTTGAAAGGGCCATTTTTCCTAAGTAGGATCGATAAAGAATTGAAAAAGCTTTCGGAAGTCTTCATCCAAGACGTTTTGCAAACAAAAAATCTGCTAATGGAACAGAAATCTTAATATTAGGCGAAATACGACATTTAATGTTTATTTGTGCGTTTTACTTTTAATTTAATTCAATATGCCAACAAAATTGTGGGATTTCTCAATAATGCATTGATTGTTCTGAGAATGATACACACTGTGCGAATATTTCTCTCACATATCTATCTTATCTCATTCAGTTATCCAAGTTTTTGAAATCAAATTATTCAAATAAAATAATATTGGACGTATTTTTTTTTTGTTTTTAATTTTCTTCAATACATTCATTATAATTATATATATTTATATTTTTTAAAAGTTGAATTGATTAATTTGATAAGATATGGGATTTACATAGTTAAATATCTATTCCACTCGTGTCATTATCACAAGGCGATATTACTTATGTAGAGAGATGTTTATGAATTTAATTTATTTTCCTTGTGGAGTTACTAAGCAAGGACTGCACTTACTACACCAGATCTGTCAGGAAATATGGATAACTCTTAATGCAGGAGATGATTATGTTAAATCGTACCATTAGAAGGGGCACCGGAGGAATGTGTAAATGCACGTGTTTATTTATTTATTTATTACGTGTATATTTATTTATTTATTTGTAATAAACAATTGTCTGTAACAAACATTGTTACACATTATGTATTCTTATTGTAAGGCAAACAGTTGGGAAACACTAATGTCTTTAACAGTTCTCACAGAAGATAGACTACACTGAATTTAGTGTATATCCAATGAGAACTGGAAAATACATTAGTGTATCCCAACTGTTGGCCTTACAATAAGAATACATGAAATTTATTCTTCTTATTTACATAAGAAAATGTAAAATGTGTGACAGGAATGAAGTATAACTCTTCCTTAACATATGTGATCGATTCAGTAAGCAATGTTACAAAGATTTAAAGTGTAAAATATTTGATAGCTTAATATGAAATAATAAAAACCTCTCATTTAGGAACTGCGTAATCTAAGCACATTTCCCACAATTCTTTAAAGAAGGATATAAATAATAGTAGATATAAATAATAATTAAATATAAATTACAAGTCATTGAGGACCATGACCGTAAAAAGTATGACCAGCTTTGCTTAACATAAATATTAGAAAATTAAATTATATTTTACATCTATTATGTTTTAATAATTTTTAAGCAAAGCAAATAAAAATGTCGATAAAAGAATTTAAATTTCAGTTTTCCTCTTAACATCCTCTTTTCCTCGTTAGATTTCAACGTAAAAAGGGTTTGCTATAAAAAGTTTAAATTCTGAATTTAGTTTCCTTATTTTAAAAACATGAATTTTTCTTTATATAACGCAGCACTACTTCAGGTGAATAAAAGAGGTAAAATAAATTAATAAATTGTTGTATGCCATAATTATAAAATTCTTATTTTTTTATTGTGAACGAAGTAATTTTTAATAATAGGAGAGGGAAGTACAAACTTTGCGCTTTAGTTTTTCAAGTTCCCTAGGCAATTGCCACTATCACTAATAAATGGTCCCATTGACTGGCCATTTTTCAGAACTCTACTTGAAGAGTCGCTTGACCTCGGAGTCTCCTTGAAAACTCCTGAAGAGCTGGATGATAGTGTCCAGTTCTTTACTGTCACGATTCAGCAGTGTCTCTGGGAGGCAAACTCAAAATCTAACTGCACCCAGTCCACTACATATTCACCAGAGCCCATCCCCGACTCAATTAAAAACCTTATACGGGCAAAGCGTAAAGCTCGAGCCCTGTTTCAGATGTTCGGGCATCCCTCAGATCGAAGGAAGTTCAACCAGCTATCCCGTCTCATAAAACAAAAACTAGGTGGTTTACTAAATAAGGCATTTAATGTTTTTAAAAAAACTTTAAAATTTTTTTAAGTAGCTTTTGGGAACATCAGAGCGCTGATACACTCACGCCTTGATTTGTGTGTACTTCGCAAGATCGGGTATCATCACTGATTTTGGTTGATAACGAACATCGATACCGAAAGCTGCTTAACAAAATTAAGTATGAAGATGGTGTCCCCCCCACCTCATTGTTAAGTTAAAATTTTTTTTTCAAAAAATAACTTTTTTAACTTGAAGGTTATTATATTTAATTGGGAATATATAGGTTTAAGGAGGATATATATATATATGCGATATTTATATAAGTAATAAGCCTGCGAAATCCTTATAGTGAAATGTATTTTTTTCGCCCCAAGGTTACCGAATGTAAGCTAGTTGGCGAGCTTGTACGTGGTTTGTTCCGTAAATTCTCCGGTAACTGATGAGACATCATTAGTCCCTTGGTTCCCCCACCTCTCAGATTTCACATAAAGATTATCAGATTGCTTATTAAATAAAAATTGACCTAAACTGGGAGTCTAGTAGTCATGTCATTTATGTGCCTTCATCTTATGTATCTAATTTTAATGGCGTTAGAAATTTTCTACTATTTCTTTTCGCCGTTAAAATGTCCTGTGAATGAAAAAAAAATCATATTTTGACATATGTTATGGAGAGTTTTTCTCTCTGATTTGGAGCTTATGAACAATTATGTATTCCTAAAGGAATATGCTATTTTTGTTGTTCTCCTATCTAACGATACCAGTTATACTCTTGCAAAATATAATATTATTAATATACAAGAAGTGCAAGAGAAAAGAATAATAAAATCTTACTACCTCAGCCGGGACTCGAACTCGGGTCTCCTGTTTTCCGGGCAGTTACGCCAACCATTGCACCACAGCTAGATTATTCCTTCTACTCCCCGCACTTTACTCCCAGCCTAAAACCCCGAGTAAGACGAATATATCGTCTTATACTCGAAGGAGCTAACTCTGTCGGCTATTTTTTAGACTCTCGCTTTTTTCCTATATTTATTATTTTAAGTACTGGAATTAGTTGTGGTATTTAGTCCAACGTTAAATTTATACCAAAAATGCAAGGGAGCCTGAAAAAAAAAATCCGATGCTGACTCGAACCCGTATCACTTGCTTTATAGCATAACTGCTCGGTAAGCTGGAGACCCGGGTTCGAGTCCCCGGAGGTAGTAAGATTTTTTATTTTACCCCCTTGCATTTCTTGTATAAAATTAACGTGGGATTAAATACACAACTAGAACCAGTATTTAAAATAAAATTATTAA
The DNA here is from genome assembly GCA_000696205.2 of Oncopeltus fasciatus. NCBI lineage: Eukaryota > Metazoa > Arthropoda > Insecta > Hemiptera > Lygaeidae > Oncopeltus > Oncopeltus fasciatus. The sequence continues at coordinate 821,084 of KZ815670.1, read as the reverse complement.
TTGTAAAAGTATAACTAATAATAAATAAATAACTTCTACTAACGTGTTTTCTTTTTACTTATTTTAAAATTTTATGTTATTTTATTTTATTTTTTGAATATATATGTTAGGCTACAATTTTATTCAGATATGAAAACTTATGGATATGGGAAAAAGAGGTAATGTGATACTTTAAAAAAATAAAATAAAATGAATAAATAGTTCAACGGCTTAAAAGAGGATTCCTTTAATAGCCAACCTTAAATCGCATGCACAAAATATAATATGTTTTGAGAGAGGATTATCAGGAATTCGGTCATGGTAGTTCAAGAATTAAAAACTAATTTGTAACCAAAAAAGTTATTATTTTAGCCAACTTTTTGGCCTAAATTTCAGGCCTTCATCTGGACTGAATATGAAAAACAAAACTCACAAAAATAATATAGAAACATGTCAATTAGTCATAATCTAACAAAGTTTCTATATTATTTTTGTATGTTTCTTTTTCATATTCAGCCCTGATGAAGGTCTGAAATTCAGGTCGAAACGTTGACTAAAAACAAATTTTTTGTTTTGGTTACAAATTGGTTTTTAATTCTTGAACTATCACGACCGAATTCCTAATAATCCTCTTTTCATAAAAATTGACGGTCAGCAAAATTACCTTCATATTCTGTTTTATTGATGTTAATTAAAGAGAAGCTCGTAAGGTTAAATATGATTGAACATAGTCATTTAAATTTAAGTCGCTTCGAAATCTGCCCAATAATTTCGCCTGACTTTTTTTTAAAAGACATGTGTTGTTTTTATTGATAAGAAAGATAAATAGATTTTTAGGGAAAAAATAGAAAGTACAGGATACATAAGGCACGACTGCCTTATCCTGTTCTAATTCATTTATGGGGCCTAACTTCGGAAATATTCGACTTATGATAGTAGATTCTTTGGGAGAAATTTACTTTATTTCACCTCCTAAAAGGACTCCAAGGGCGCTAAATCCTCCAGAGAATTATCATTCAGCTCCAAGGTGACTCCATGGCCGAAGACGGCGACCCTCCGGAAATATCGTTGAAGGGGGAGTCATGTCCGACCCCTCCAACCCTTGCATAACTAGGGGCAGTGTTGTTTTTATCGGGAGAGAGGGTCGCTAATCGATATTAGTCCTACCACGACCATGGCTACTTTGGGTGCACGCCACCTTCTCTGACGTGTCCACGAGTTCTTACTGGGCCACTATTGGACGACACCGATCTTTTGTTCTATTACAGTCCTGGAAAAGTCTTGAATTCCTAGCTAAGAATTTTCCTATGTGCCTCTTATTTTTCAACTCTCAAAACCTCAGCTTAACTATTTGCTAAACTTTCTGTATTTTTTTATTGCTAGACTCAAACATCCAGTTACTGTTATATACCCTGTACAGTAAAGAAACAGGACTTAAAATAATACCAATTTTTGTAATAATATTATTCAAGGGTATTTGAATACATATTACCTTAATTTTCCATGAGCCTTAAATTTCCCTAGCAATGCTACCATTTGTGACTGGAGAATCAGTCTCAAATTTTATTTTTCAAATGGGATGGCTTTTTCAGAGGAATCTGCAGTCCTGTAAAAGCCATCACAGGGAGTTTAAAAGCTTGACAAAAAAACAAAACAAAAAAAACAAAACTTTTTTACATTAAGTCGGGTAGAAGTATTTTTGAATATGGGATAGATTTGAATTTGTAATAATATTATTCAAGGTTATATGAATACATATTACCTTAATTGTCCATGAGCCTTTAATTGTCCTAGCAATGCCTCTATTTGTGACTGTAAGAATCAGTCTCAAATTTTAATTTTCAAATACACATTAAAAATATTTTCACGTTGGCTTTTACGGTCTACAGAAAAATTCATAAATACTTCTTCTGAGCTTGAACTTGTGGAAAAGTTGTTCTTTGCCAAGCTTATCACAAGCTTGGCAAAGAACAACTTTGAACAAGCCATCACGGCTTCTTCAGGACTGAATAGAGAAACCTCATTCCCGAAGAAACCATCGCAAGATATGCGAAAGCTCAGTAAAGAACTACAGTTAATGAGAGGGAATAGAATAAAAAAATCTATCTGTCCCAGCCAGGAAACGAACCTGGATCTCCTGCTATCCGGGCCGGTCCACTTACCAGTTATGCTACCAGGACGCGCTAGATATCTCATTAAATTCCCTCTACACTAGCGAGAGCCTAACCCACGAGAAAGGCGAGAACTTCGTCTTGTACTCGAAGGCGCTGACATTGTCAAGCAATTTGCCGACTCTCGTCATTTACTTTATTTAATTTTTCTTTATAAAATATTTTATTTTGTTGTGGTTTTTTTATCCCACGTAAATTTAAACAGTTAATAGGAATAGAATAAAAAAAACCTATCTGTCCCAGCCAGGAAGCGAACCTGGATCTCCTGCTATCTGGGCCGGTGTACTTTCCAGTTATGCTACCAGGATGCGCTAGATATCTCATTAAATTCTCTCTACACTATTTTATTCTATTCCCTCTCATTAACTGTTTAAAATTTACGTGGGATAAAAAACCACAACCAAATAAAATATTTTAGTAAAGAACTACTTTTCGACATGGCTATGCTAATGAATATTGGATAGATTTCTTGGGTTTAGGATTGTTCAACCCCTCGAGGGAATTCATTGATTCTGTAACTCATGCTTGCGGACTCGCTCATTTCCCGTTACGCACAGACTCAAACTCGCCGAGAAGAGACAGGACTGACCCCTTGTAGAGGTCGTGTGGGAGATCGCTCCCACTTTTTCCAGAGTTCACGCTCAGCAGAGGAGTGTTCTTCGCGAGGACACTTACCCCTGAGAAATAGGAGGTCGGAGGTAGCACTCGCCCCTGTAATACCAGCACAATAGGAAGAGGGCGGTGGTGTGGCTGACAGTTTGCAAAGCAGCGCCCTCTAGCGGCGCCAGTCCTTTTCCGCGCGCGCCTACAGAGATATTGATGCGACTCGCCCTGCCTGGGATTGCCTACATTTGTCCCGGTGGTTTTCTCGCACAAAACCACAGCCATTTGTGTCCCGCGTCTGTCTGTGTGTATGCTTGGTGCTGGTGTGAGACCCCCCCCTCCCCCACACTCACTCTCTCTCTTTCCTCTCTCCCCCCACTCTCTCTCTCTCTGTCAAAACTTTCTGGCCTACTTACTCTTGAATATTCACCGAGGATATAGGACTATGACGAGCTTGTAAAAAAAATACACGCTCATTACATACAAATTTTTAAATAGAAGCCTTTAATGCAGGAGCAGGTTAATCAGAGCAGATTTCCTTCACAGTTACATTTCATAAAGGTTCAACAGATGCCACCAAAGTTGACAACAATACAAAATATGCCGCAACAAATCTTGTTACCTGTTGGAATTATAATTGATTTTTACTGTTTACTTCCAATTTACTTTGGCAGCCACACAATTATCTTTTGGATTATTTAAAAGGATACCGCTGTCTTTATATGTTTAACAATGAGCTCTAGGATGCTGAGGTACTAAAACACTCTATATATTTATATACTGAGATATAATATATGATATATAAATATAATATGATAATATATATTAATATATCATAATATATATATATATATATGTAT
>KZ815670.1:785273-801161 GCA_000696205.2 Oncopeltus fasciatus | reverse complement strand
TGCGAGTTGGAATTTCTTGAAAAGTCATGCGAAGGAAAAAAAAAAAAAAAAATCTATGTTGCAGGCGTATTATTTAGTTTAGTATAATCAAACTAACACTTATTTGTTTATTGATATAAGAAATATTTTGGGAGACGCGCACTAACTTTGAGAAATTAGGTTTACGTAAACCCTAAATTTTACTATAATTTAATGTTCTACAAGCCTATACTATATGTTTACATTGATGGAATTTGCATGTAGCGGTAAACCACAATGCATCATATACTGTGCTACTCCTACAATTTATCTTTTATTAGTAAACAATCTGAGTTTAATATTATTACTCTGATTGATATATTAGAGCCACTAATTCGAGAAAAACTTTTTATACTCAAACTTGACACTGCAGATAATTAGCCCATTTGTATTGGTCCGATTTTGCACAGTAAGAAACTTAGTCTTTCGTTTTGCATTTGACATGTACAGATCGATAATGTTCGGAATGTTCGGAAAGCCTTAAAATCCTTTAAAGTTTGCTGATTTCAGAACTACAGTTTCCGAATTGGGGGAATTATTTAAGTACTGAAAAATAATTTTGATTTAAGCATAAATATATATTTGTATTTTTTTAAATATTTCCTGAGAGTTCTTCAGAGCTCAAAATAATTGCAATCATCCACATGGATGACGAAATGAACCCTCAGAAGCATAGCCGCCATTAGGGCAAAGGAGGGTTGTGCTTCCCAATCCCTTTGTATGGGTATCTAATTAGACGAAAAGGCCGAGGTGGGTTGGATATCCCGGATTAGTGTCCAACGCAAGCATGGTCTGCTGCAACTTCTCTCCAATTTCTTCTGGCAGACCAGATTACAAGGGATTCTCTGTCAGATCCTAAGGAGATTATCAGGGAGGAGAGCTGATCGACTCTTGAGGGCTTATAGGTTTTTATTATCTCATAGGGGGGATTCACGGCTGGGCGCCATTGGGGAATTGAAAGCTTAGAAGTGTTCCTATAAGGGCCCCTCTCCATGGCTAACAAGTTACCTTCTTTGACGGGATGTTCAGCTTCCCTTTCTATGAGAATCCACTAATCGAACCAGCTGATAGCTGAGATGGTCTAAATTATTCTTCCCAGATCTATCCAAGAGGCCTGTATATCACCTGCCTATGTCAGATTTAATTTAAAATGAATTTCAAAAAATAGATATCCCAAATATCTTGACGAAAGACGTTTGAATAGCCATAAACAATAATGGGAACTAATTATCAAAGCTGATTTTATATGAAAACGTGGAGAGGGAGACAGTTTGTTATCGATGAAAAGTAGCAATTAAAACAGCTGCGCTATTTTCCAACCTAACAATCTTTATAGGAGATGTTATAAATGTGTAGCGAGCCTGTGGTATGGTGACTAGTTTGCGTTACTCGCACGCTAAAAGTACTGAGTTCGTATCACGGTTTCCTCAATCCTTTTCAATGAACTCTTCGTCAAGAAGTTCCCAAACAGAGGTCACTGTGAGCCTCAGAGAAGGTCGGTGTTGGCCTAGGACAGGATGACGTTCCCCTAAGGGAGTAAAGCCTACAGAGAAATCACAGGTCGGACTAGAGACCTGGGAGATACACACTCTCCAGATAGCAGGGCTCGAGGTAACGCAGAGATTTCACTTCCTATTCTCCTGGTATTGGTGGTCTATGAAATCCGCCGGCAGTGAGCCCACTCTCGGTCCTGCTGCCTCCCTGTAGTACGCTTCCCTCAACGTACATGCGTCCATAATATCAATAAACACCTACAAGTGTACATATATATATATATATATATATATATATATTGCTTCTCTAATTTATTTATTTAGCTGTAAACTGTTGTATTTGTTCTTCAATCAGTGGAATGGTTGATAAGGAGGGAGGTTTAGAAGAGACCAAAATTTAGCATATTAATACCTTCGTTATAGACTTAAGAAAAATATGTATCATACAAAAAAGGGTTCGCTCCCCGGCTGAGATAGAGAGTTTTTTTTTCTAGCTCTCTGTACGATTCAAATAAAGAAAGGTATAATATTATATTATTTATATTCTGTAATATTGTTTTAAAAAGAAACAAATATTAAGAAATGTATTTAAATATGTAGTTTTGAATTACATTTTAGAGGCTTAGGTGGTATAATAAATCAAAAGAGGTTTCAAAAGCAAAGTAATTTAAGCCAATAATATTAAAATATGTCCTTCCGGTCAACAGGCGATTTGTAGGAGTTTCAAAACTTTACCATGTGCAGTTAATATGTATGTAACAAATGCATTTCGAAATTATAATTACGGAACATAAATGGTCTTTACAGTTATCTATAAAACACACACACTCAGACACCAATATATATACACATAAAATTACGTAGATAATTTCATTGTATGTTTACTGCACATGTAATACTTTTCATTATTCCATAACAATTTAATTTATAAATTATGCTTTTAATCATGGGTTTCTAATGTATACATACAATAAACTAACTATTAAAAACGGTTTGTTTTAAAATAAACAATATATAAGACTATATACTGTCAGATATTTAGTATAGAAAATAACAAATTGAAAAGTAAAAAAAAACATACACAAAAATTGAATTACATTTTTCACTTAAAAAATATCATATTTCAAATTAATTGATTTTTCTTTCATAATATTTTAAAATAAATATCTGAATAAGGAATCAATTAAATTTATGTTAAATTGATTTTGTCATTGTCTTTTAAAGCTCATGAAAACGGAACATTATTGTTGAAAACGAAAGAAAATAATTCTTCTTATTTTCTCCTAATACGGACAACGACAAGCTGGCTGAATCAATATGCCAGTAAATATTAGAAAAATGTTGATCAGGTGTTTAAAATTTCAGCAAAAAATATTTGTCTCGTTTTCAAAGTTATGAATAATAATATTATATTTTTTAGTTTAAAAAAAATAACTTTAATTACTAAAAATGTTATATAAAAAAATTAGACTTAGTGGAAAGCTTTCAAGTAGTAGAATTTTCAGTTGACATATATAACGATATGTCATTTGGCACTCAGTCAGAAATATAACATATTACATCTTTCAAAGAGGTATCCTTTTACTTTTTTCTTATGGGGAAGTTTTGGGGAACAGCAGTTAATGGGAAGGAAAAAAAAAAAAAATTGCGAGACAAAAGGAAACCCCACCCTCTTGCGCAAGAGGGTTCCTTCGAAGAGCTAACCTTTGGCCGAGCAATATAAAAAAGAAGCAATAATTTCATATCATAACCACAAAGGGCTAACCATGGAACGCTGCTTCGGCATGAGAGGGCCCCAGGAATCATGTCCAAAAGAAGAAGAAGGGCGGAGTGTAGGGCTCTGAGACGGAGGGAGGAATCTCGAGAGATCTTCCGAGATAATTTGAAGGGATAGGTAGAAGAATTGTGCGCTCTCACGAGAGGAAGGGCGAGGTACAGAGGGAAAAAAGGGAAGACGTGGGGGCTCCCCTTTCCACAGACACCCTTACACACACACACCGACACGCACATATTATATACATTGCAAGCCTTTGAAAAATTTGGTTGACTTGAGAGGAGGGGATAAAGCATTTCTTGAAGGGAGACCAATATTTATTTTTAAAAAAGGTTTTTTGTTTTATAATCGGTGTAAATTGTAATTTTTCAAGCAAAGCTGAGTGGTCATACTTTTTCGTTGATTTTTCTGTAATGCTTGTCATTTATATTTTTCATTTACATTTATTTAAGTCCGTCTTTAATAATAATGGGAAATCTCTTTTATAACTCAGCTAACCTGTGACGTATTTCTTCCTTACAATGAAATAAATTTTACTTGCATATTTTACATTGTTAACGTAATATATTTCGTTTTATTTTGTTAGACAAAACAAAAATTTAAGTCGTTCTTTATACTGTTGGATGGGGGTTAAGACGGAATCTGTACAAAATTTTAAAATCGTTTTTACTAAAATATTAATATAGTATAATACAATATAATTATATATGTTATAATATAATTTTTGGTATGTATCCATAAATATAATTATTCTGATTTTATTCGTAGCTAAATTTTTGGAATGATGGTGTCATTTCTTTACTGTTCACTATAATTTTCTTATGTGTTTTTCATTAATAATAGAAGTGCGAATGGTGTGTGTGTGGGGGGTTCCTTAGTAGAGGCCATATTGTCGCTGTTGGGGAGTGAGGATGTGCTCTCTGGGGGAAGGGTTATATGGCCAAAGAGGGGTGGGGGCGAGTGTTAATTAACTTACACGTGAGATAACTCACCAGTAGGATCCCCCCCCTCCTCCCACCCCGAGTTAGATAAGGCTACACTTCTTAACTCGATACATCTCCCCGGTGAGAGGATGGAGCCATAACACGCTTCCTCATCACTAACAAATCCTCCAACCCTCCCCCCTCCCCTNAGAATGAGAGTTGTAAGAGAGATTTTTAAAAAATCCAGATGGTATATATTTACCATGTTTTATACACCAGGTGGTGTATAATCCTGGCGCGGTCTTGTCCTTGGGCGAAGTCTGCCTTCCCATTGGTTGAAACTGTGTTCTGGTGGCTGGTCTCTGGAGTAGTCAGGTAGCTGGTCACTGATTGGTTGGATCCTCTTGTCAATTAGCGCTGGTTTCCAGTTTTTGCTATTGTGACCAGCTACCTGACTACTAAATTGGAAAATTTGACTCGGTCCAACCCGGAAGATGAAATGGTAAATACATCTGACGACCGACGAAGCCTACGTGAACACAAGATTTCTAACTTATCAGGATAAACTGTAATCTCCTGATCACCGTTTAGGTGTGAAAAATAATGACTACGAGACCTTTATCTCTCTCCATATTTACTAACTTCACATGTTTTGTAAAAAATAAAATAAATAAATAAATGAAAAAAACAATAACAATAAAACTAATCTACTCAATACAAAAATAATTCAAAATCTCATAATAATTATTTTATACCAGACTAATTACTAACAAACAACCTAAGATTACCAAAGCAAAATACACAGAAAAGAAAGGAAGATTTGAAAATATGAATAAAAATTTAATAATACACAATTTACATACTTTTAACGAAATGCTATAGTTTTAATTCTAAAGCTTAAATATGAATAAAACTTTAGATATATGCCACTAAATATCATATCCCGGATTTATGATTTCCATAAGCAATCGATTTTTAAGAGTGGGGGTAGGCTCACCCATCGCAATTATGTTTGTAAAATTCCATAACAAGCGTTTTCCCGTATAAATGTTATAGAATATTAATATTAGATAATTACATTTTATACCTAGGTACTAGTTTTACAAACTTTTTCGTTACTCAAATAACAAACGAGATATATCCATTGAACATTTTGGGTTCCCTCTTTACCTCCTCTTTAATTATCTTTATTTACATATTACATTTTGTAAAAATAAATAAAAACATTTTGTAATATGATTAGGTTGAATAGTAGAAAATAAATGACATTAATGAAAGTCACAAGAGGAGAGAAGGTGACCAGTGACTCCACTCTCTATCTACATTTAAGATTTATTATTGTAAACTCTAGAAAGACAATTTTTTAGTTAAATCTCGTGAAGAAAAGTTCGAGTTTAGAAGGAGACTAAAATTTATAATGGTAGCATTCCTGTAATGTTACCAGTATAGTTTAGAAGAAATTCAGAGTTTAACATTAATATTCTATATTTGATGTTAACTTACAGAATGTAATAGATAAAGATTTATTTATTTAAAAAAAAAATGTTCTATAAGATTTTTACCAAAAAAGCGAGTTAAGGAAAAAATTAGGAGTAGAAATACATTCTCCCGGCCAATCAAAAGCAAAGCTTAGTGGCCATAACTATTTCACTTATTGTTCTTTCCGTAAATGAAATTTCCTTATTTACTCAGTTTACTATATATATTTATTGAAACATGGGGAATTTGTTTAAATATTATGATGTGAGAATGGTCGGGGTTTCGGCCAGGAAGAAAAAAATATACACCAAAATTTGGAGTAATATTTTTATTTTTGGCATAAATAAAAATATTACTCCAAATTTTGGTGTATATTTTTTTCTTCCTGGCCGAAACCCCGACCATTCTCACATGATATTCGAGACGGCCAACTAACGATCAACCATGTTTAAATATTATGATGTAGCTTATCTATGAAGGACATTTTATACGGGTTATTTACTAGCTTAAACGTGTAAAAGGGAGATCAATTAAAAATAAAAATTCAAATGGGGAGTATTACACTTAGAGATTATTATTAGTCTCATGTTTATACATTTGATCTAGGTGGTAACAAGTCCCCTCTTGTCTTCATGATAACCCTGAATCTTCATCAATACAATGTAATATCAAAACAATGTAAGCCGAAATGTCGAAATTTTTATCAACCACGACCAAACAAAAAAACAACAAAGAGACAAGAGCTAAACAGACGCTTTGGACAGCTCTACAGATTGCTGAACCACAGGTCCAGATTAACAATAGAAAACAAAACTCTTTACAAAACATTAATTACACCTATTTGGACATATAGTTTGAATTGTGAGGCACAGCGAAGCCAACAAACAGATGTATCCAGGGGTTCTTGTCCAAAGTCCTTCGCACAATCCTCAACACTCCTCCCTACGTATCCAGTAAAACCATCCATTCTAACATACAATTATTTTTTGTTTCCGAGCTCGTCCCCTACAGGTTTGATAAGTTCCACTCAAACCTACAAGGACATCCAAATCCTCTAGTCCTCTCCCTGGCATCCCGACCACCCTCCCCGACGCCTCAAGAGGAGGTGGCCAAGGTACCTCCTACTCCAGCCAGTTTAGTCAAAATACCAAGTGAGTGAATGCACTGGCATTTTTCTCCCCCTCTCACTCCCTCCTTGACTCCCTGCTAAGTCTCTTTCTTATCCTAGGATAAGGAGAAGATGGGTGACGGATAGTCTATCGCGGGTTAACCTGGGCTCCTCTCTGCGGACGAGGGCATCCCGGGATTATATATTTATCAAAATTTATAATGTATGAAATGTACAAAATTTTTTTTTCTTAATAAAGAGTTTATATATATATATATATATCACTTTTTTATCTGATCTTTCAAAATTAAGGAACACTACCTGTAACTAATTCTTTCACACCAAAAATATAAAAAATAATAGTTAAGTAAGGACAGAGATAGATGGAAGTTGGCCGCCGTATGCCGGTAGCTGCAGCTGTCGTACATTACATGTCTGTTAGGGGGCAACCAAACCCCAGGTAATGTATTCCGTCTGGGGGCAGTGTTGTCCGACAGAGGGGTCAGAGCGGCACCTTTGGGGTCCCGGCCTCGCCATACATCATCTGCGGGCGTCATCACGTCATCAGTTGTGCCCGATGCCGCGTGGCTAGGGTCAGTGCTGTTCTACCTTTCCTCGCCGCCTCATGTCCTCCGGGATGCGTCGCACTAGCCTCCAGAACACTGAGGATATCCAGGGACTTTCCGTTGAACATCTCTCCTAGACTTCCACGTTAGTCGGCATTACGTACAATTTCTGCCTCCGGATTGGATGTGTTGGTGTGTTGCCAAGCTTTCGCACGGGATGGCTTCTTAGGGTTAGAGGTGGAGTATGAGAGATTTCATCGAATCTAGGAGATTTTAAACCGATTTTTGGACCAGTCCAAGACATACAAAATCTCCTAGATTTGACGACCACTATCATTTTCTACCTCTAATCCTGAAGAAGCCAACGCAGGATGTGCGAAAGCTCGGCAACACACTATCACCCGAAGCAGCTCAATTCGGAGGTAGAAATTGTGCGTATCTTCCTTCTGCTAACGTTCCTTAAGCAAAAACGAAAAATTTCTATGGAATTCGCTGCTGATATCTGCTTACCAATTCTCTCCAAATCAATAAAGTATTGGTTCAAATATACAATTGCTTAAGTCTTTCATATGTCAAAATTTCTAGAAAAAACTAGTTACTAGATATTCATTATGGAAAAGAAAAATGTAGGATACATGATATATACAGAGATTTAAATGTAAAAACGCATATTAATCAGACTGAATCATGAAATATGAATATTGAGGGCTTTCCCACTTTTATCTCCCGAATTGTCTAGAGCCAGTCAAGAGCTTTTGCTCTCAAAGTCTCCTCCAGCTTACAAAATTGACCTTATAAGTTTTACTTATTTATTCTTTCATGTTGTTCTGTAGGCTCCAGAGATAAAGCTAGAAAAGGCAGATAGTCCTGGATGTCTTAACCTGGGCACAGATCTCCAGGAAGAGGGGATATTGGACTTTATATCCCTAGGCGGCTTCCTGCAGATAAGTCCAGTGCACCAAGAGCTGGCAATGCAGAAGCACTCTTTATAAGGTAAAAGGCTGGATATCTCTAATTTTATTTCTCTATCTACCTCTCCATATAGATAATAACATCATAATGAATATTTTACAGTGTAATTGAAATCTAATGTGCTTATAGTATAAATTTGTAAGTCCTTAAATTCATCTACTTCCGTATAATGTTATGTTTTTTCATTATATACAGTCTATATTTACAATGTTAATGGTTTAAACAGGTTTTTAATTTTTTTAAAATTATTACACTCTTATTATTGTTTTAATTCATAGTTTATTCTAATGTTTGTGTGTATATTTAGTTTACTTATATAGCTCTCAGCAATTAGGGGAAATATATAAAAGTGCGAGGCATTGAGTATTGTTTGATAACCCTAATTAGTATTTTATGCCCATCTTAATGTGACATGAGAAACGTGCATAGTTGACTGTATTCCTTCATGGCAAATCCCCCTCCCCCCACTTTACAAAGCAGATCCTGCACAATCTTCCTCATCGCTTTTCCTTCGACTCCTGTCCATAAGAGGTCCCACCATAGCTGACTGTAGGGTCTGTGAAGGAATTTCTTATTGCCTTTCCCAGCTGTTATGATCATATCAGCCACCCTTGCTCTTATTCATGTCCATCTTTAATGGGAAGAAGGGGAAATCAGGTAGGTACAAGCTGCTCCTGCGTGCCGGATCTTTCCAGCCCTGTCTGACCTTCAGATCGGGGCAGCCCGTGGCTTGGAGGTGGGTTATAAATGAAGTTGAGCTCCCCCCCCCCCTCACTCCCACTTCCACCCACCCCCGTGGTATTCTTGGGCCGCCCCCACCTCCTCCTCTCCATCGTCTCCTTGGACTCCTTTCTCTCAGAGCTTCCACAAGAGCTGGCTGTATCGGACGTCGAAGACAATGGCTCCTTTTTCAGCTGCTCACTGTATCTCCTGCCGTCATTGTCTCACTCTCCTCTCGGAAGGGAGGTTAACAATGACCGAGCCAACCTCCCGTGACAACCGTGATAACGGACAGCGGTAACTTTTATCATAATCGGTACGACGTAGGAAACTATTTTATAAGAGTCACCATCTATCTGCTGGACGGGATTAGGTTATATTTGAGATGTACAAGTTCATAATAGATGTATATTTAGAATGTTTAAAAAGTTAGTTTTAATCTGAGAATTCACTAAAAAGTTCCTGATCAAAAGTTGCGTAAATAAAGCATATTTTTCAAAAGAACGACCTAATTAAGAGTAACTGAATAACAAATTTCGAAGATACATTCCTTATATACATTTTCCTAATTCTTAAGACTTTCGTATTTTCACAGCTGAAATAATTTAAAACAATTCAGAGTCAATAAATTGGTTATTGATATGTTATCTCAGTAGATAAGAATTTGTTATTCAAGTAATTTTAGAAACAATACGCCCGGTACATAGAAGTAGGTTTTCCTTGTTCCAATTTGTAAATATATAAGAATAAATTAAGTCAGAGAGAGCAAAGTAGGGAACGATTAAATTGTTAAACTGGCTCTAGACTGTCCGCTACTAAAGGAAATGTGGCGCTCTACCGTTATTGTTACATTCACAAGTATCTTTATCTTATCACACAAAAATATTGAGGGACATAACAGGTTTAAATTTTCCATTAATTCCATTATTTATTAGTTTTCTTCTGCCGTTTTTTGTCAAAACATTAATAATAGCAAAAGTATCCACAATTACTCAGGATAATTCTTTAAATCCTTTTTTCCATTGCCATTATCAGCCACTATGCAAAAGGTTTATACTGAAAAATTCTAATGTCAAATCTGGTTCATCTGTCATAAAAAAAAAGAAAAANATAATGCTATTGCAAAAATCTGTCTCAATAAACTGATACATCATCAAATACATAAAACAAATTGAAGTCCTCCACTTAGATGTTCAAACGAAGCAGGCAGGCGCCGACATAACGGAAGGGACCCGTCTAGGATTCCCAACCCTGCTTATCCGAATCTCAAAACTAGGCAAGCAGTGGCCCTCCCTCGAAGTTGCAATCATAAATATCCTTTACATTTTATATTTATATCTTTTTTTTTTCATATTTAATATCCCTTTCAACTATTTAGGGCCATGGTGGGAGAAGTAATATACTGGTAGCACCGCTGGTTCTGAGTACGCGGTAAATTCTCGGCAATACCTAATGTTTTTCATACAAATGTTTTATAATGTATGTTTTACAATTCTGTTTTACGCCTATTTCGTTCAATAAACATTTTTGTGACACCAATATTAATGAAGATATATTACTGTATTACATTATGTCCCTGTTTCCTCAGACGTTTTCCGCGATTAACTAATACCTCTAACTTTTTGCAAACGGAAATATATATAAGGAATTTTTAGAATCCTGCTAAAATACCAAACAATTTTGAATTCTTGTGTTTTCAGTAGTCCATTGGCGGATTTGTCAAGTAATCAGATGTCCAGGGCGTGCGCAGGAAGTCCGTTTGATCCTGACAGAAGTAATTTGCCAGAAGACGATGCCTGTGACTAGCCTGTGATTTGGCCAGGAGCACATCGCCCCCCCCCCCCCCGCCTAAAAGGGGAGCATCCCCCTAGAATATTAAAGCCTCGGCCCACCCTGATTCCCGATTAACTCCTAACGTCTCCTTCCTTCTTCTCCTTTCGGGGGGGTTGGAGGGCTGAGAGCAAGGTCCGCCAGGATTACGAGCTGGATAAGGGGGAGGCTTCATTTAAATAATTTTGACCCAGCACGGCCCCTCGCACCTTTGAATAATCATGGAGTTCACACTATCCATGCTAATACGCAGCTCCGGGAATACATCAGAGGGCTAACTAAGCCTCCGCTAATATTGCCTCAGCCGACCCGGACATGAATATCCTTTTCTTCAAAAGATGGCTGAAACCGAAAACTTGTCACATTTACTAAATTTCATTAAAACTCATAATTACCTCTAGTAATTAAAGATGTTTTTAAATTATTAATAATTTCTTAAATCGGCTGTGGTTATGTACAATCAAATTCTCCTCAAAGTTCATCCTCCTACGCGCGCCGAGTTAGCCAAGATTTGTTTGGGACCCGTAATCCTGGCGCTGCGGGACCGTCCCCTCGACCGGTGTTAGAATAGGTTAGCTACCTGTACCTAGCCTTTTCCTCCATCACCCTAAGGTTTCGAAAGAAAGGCTAAACTTAGAAAACCAAATATCCAACTGGTTAATGCTAAGCTTACGTGCTTATTAAAGTTATGTCCCATTGGCGGTTTTTATATTAATCTAACGATCTAACCTAAAGTATTATGTATATAAAAAATAAATAATAATCCCAAATGGCAAATTAAACAAATTCCCTTAGCTCATAGATCTCTAAATATGGATAGTATATTACAAATCTGAGCTTTTGAGGAAGATACGAAAATGAGGGGAAGATAATCTACCTAGATCTAGCCAGTCGGAATAGCTTAGCTCAACTCACCTAGTTACATGCTTAATTTTATTCCTACTTTTTCATTAAAAAAAAAACCTTTAAAACAATATAAAGTCTGTATACTGAATGTACATAAATGAATGCACCTATGAAATAACAAAATAAAATAAAAATATATGTTTTTTCTAGAAGTTGTAAGGTATCAACTAAAAACATAGTCAATATAGATTGAAATATATATTGACTTAACAAAAGTTATTTTTGTAATTGAATTCATCTTTTAGTTCGGAAGTTCTTCACTGATCGTGTTTACTAAGTTTTCGCATGTCGTTCAGTGAGCTTCTTCAGGATATGAAGTTCAGAAGTATTATTTCTATTAAAAATCATTAAGTGCTTTTTTTTTCTTTTTAAATCTTATTTAAATTTTTTTATTTATTTTTTTTTTTTGAGGTTTTCAGTTCTCATTAACATTTTCGTCATCCAATAAAGTTGTCTCTTGACAGAATTCAGAGGTATTATTAATCTTTATGAGAGATTAATCTCTAAATTAGAAATTTTAAGAATAAAATCAAGAGGTCGAAATCGCAAACATTTTTCTTAATTTTCTTCTCTTTGGCTGACGGTTATTTCAGTAAATTAAATGTCGTTGATTTTAGTTGTAGCCTTCCAGTATATCATTTAAATTTGTCATTTTCACAATCCAAAAAACAAACTTAAAGTTTTTAATTTAGAGATTAATCTGTCATTTGTCTAAAACAATTAAAAAAAAAAAAAATGGCAAACCTCTGACAAAATTAAAAAAATTGCACTAAATAATTACAAATTTCATATATCTTAAACAATTTATAAAATTATAATGTACTTATACGTAGTAATTAGGCACAAGAAAACACAGAAGGAATTATTATGCACATGTATATTTTTTATGATAAGGAAAAATTGTTTCATTGAAATTTTTTTAGCGTTATCAAGCTTAAAGTAAAGATCGATATTACTCCATCCAGAATTTCATGGATTGATAATAAATATTATAGAACCTCAATTGTTGATCTTTACAAAAAGCAAAATCAAATTCTTCTATATACTTTGAGGGATCTCTATTCTGAAAATACCTACTCACTTTTTATCTTCTGTTGGCCCATGTCATCAATACTAGCTTAGACTAGTTTTAAAAAATATTTAATTTGCATGTAACGTCAAATCCCTTCAATAGAATTTCTCATAGGCTATATCCCATCCTAGAAATCTCAATATTAAAAAAGAGAAAAAAAAAAGAAGTGTATATCAAGGGCCTTAATGAAGTTTTCAAGTGAGATATACTCTTTGTTGTTTACGCGTACCCCAAAATATATTCAATTTGAGGCTTGACCAAATAACCTCAATACACTGTATACCTAGTCATTGGAATCCGAACGTGATCTTTTGACGAAACAATTAAAGCTGAAAATTTTTAATAAACTTTTTCTAAACATAGATTAAATGTAAAAAGTGAGCTATTCGTCCATTATGTCTCTAAGAATGTTATTTTAGAATCCGCAAATATAAAAAACTTTCAAAACCTTTCAATAAGCAGCCTGAGTAGAGTTTACGACATATCCAGTGCTATTATGACAGTGATAACCCGATAATGACAGTTTAGTGATAAAAATAATGTCATAATTCTTAGTGTTTCTGTGATATGGTCTTACTGTATATAATTGTGTAAGTAATAGTTGTTATCTTTAATCGTATAATAGCTAAAAGAGCAGTAATGATAGTTAGCTAAGGGGAATAGTTTGTATATGTTTATAAATTAGATATATTGTATTTTATTTTATTTACGAATAAATAATATTATAATTTTTCAAACAATTAATGAGAGAGAATAGAATATAAAAAACTATCTGTCCCAGCCAGGAATCGAACCTGGATCTCCTGCTATCCGGGCCGGCGTGCTTAACCATTACACCACCAGGACGCGTTNAGTTAAGAAATTCAAAATAATTAATTATTGAATGAATTGATGATAGATAACTGATAGTATTAATAAGCGAACTGAATAGTAGACGTTCATAGGGTTGGAAAATGTTCAGGATATAGAGGACAGTTTGTAGTTTCGGGGAAGTGTGCGGTGTGTAGTTCTAGGTGACTTAGGGAAACACACACACGGGCTGGCATATTGACCCAAGTACTCATTGGTAGCTCTTGGAGCCCTTCAGAAAGGGCGGGGAGGACCACAGAGTCCGGCCCTTCTGTCTAATTACATTCGGAACTAATAATTTGGAGACTCCAATTAGCAGACCGTCGCCAATTGCCAACTAGGCCTCTGCCCTCCGCTTTCCGCCAGAATGAGGAGGAGGCAGACTCTCACTGTGTGTGTGTGTGTGTGTGTGTGTGTGTGTGAGAGAGAGAGAGAGAGAGAGTAAGAGAGAGAGAGTGATGAGGAAAGGATTCCTTAGCCATTTTCTCTCTCTCTCTCAGATGATTTTAGTTTAGGTTCCGTCAAGGTAGATAAAAAAAATATATATAAATTTAAAAAAGTGTATTTTTTAAAAGAGTATCTGCCAAAATTTCGGCTTACATTGTAAGTAATCTTCAGGACTATCATGAAGATGAGAGAGGACGTCCTGTCCCTAAGTTCACATTTCCATTTCTTCAGTCATTAAATATTTTATTTCTATATTCTTCTTCTTACAATAGCATAGGGTTAAATTTAAAGTTACTTTTTTTTATTCTATTTATACAAAGATGAAGAGTTCAATAGATTAAATAAATCTGTAAATATTTGAGTTGTTCACTAATTATAAACCTCTATTTAAATGTAAGCGCTCGGAAAGGTTTGATATTTTGATCCCAGAATGAAGCAGCGTTTTCCTTTTCCCCCCGTTGTTTTAGCTTTTCATTCTAGAAACCGTTGCCGGGCTACACCTTGAAGAGTAACCGGTAGGGAAAAAGCCATCTCCCTGAAGATAGAGGCAGGTTACCCTGACGCTAACGGCACGGCGGAAAGATGGCGAGAGTGGGAGGGATTGGAGCAAGGCGGTGATTAGAAGAGCCGAGAGGCTGGGGGTAGCCCCGAGGGACTGGCTATTATTTCTGTTTATCCCTGACAACTCGCCTTTGTTAGCTTCGCCCTGTTTTACTCTAATGAGAGAGAGGGAGGCCTTATCAACCCCCCTACTCTCTGCCGGACCAAAAACTTGCCCGTCCCACCTTCCCCCTCCAGCCCTTACATATTTCCCTTACGTCTAGTTGAATCGTTATTCCAATTAGTCTCCTCGAGTGGGAGTACCTCGGTGGAGTACTCTTTGGAGATCGCGGATTAGGATTGTTGTTTGTTGATGTTGTACAAGCCTCTATTATATTTAGGAAACTGTAGTCCGAGTGACTTCATCTTCTAATTAGGCTTCCCTCACCCATGACTCTTTCCCTAATGGTCATTAGTTACTTACAAGTTGAAAGTTCTCTAGTCCTAATTAATTGACATTGATTAGAATTCAAAATAAATACTTGATGCAACTGAAATCTCGATAAAAATATTTAAATTAAATTTGATCACTTTAAAATGTATGTTAGTTACCATGATAAATTGTAGTGTCAATAACAACTCAAATGATTTGAGTGGACAATTTGAATTTGCCTTCTCTTATTTTTCTGATTTTGGATTTATTAAAAAATACTCTAATTGTGCCAATTTACCTAAATTAATTTATATAAAATTAATTTTAATAAATTTAGTGGGAATTACCTCATCAAAATATAACTTTGCAATGTTTTGGAGATATTTGATTGTACTTGAGGTTATCAAATATCTCCAAAACATTATTTATCGTTTTATTGTGTGACAAGTGTCATTGTCGAAGAACTATTCTCCCCTTGTGATAATTGTAATGTCGGTATTCCACCCAGAGCAGATATTTAAAGCTGATGATTTCTATGGCATATATAAGTTACTCAAATATTCAGGAGGTATTTGACGATTTTCCAATTTGATATCACTTAACAACCCTCACTCTCCCCTCAAACGATTTCAGCTATTGACGAACTCACCCAAAGGCTTTCAAAAAGAAGCTTAAATATGTTATTTGTTTTTTACCTTTACGAATTTCGGCCCTTAAAGAAGGTAAAGACCCCCTCCCCCCCCCCCCCCCCCCCCCCC
>KZ815670.1:755779-777241 GCA_000696205.2 Oncopeltus fasciatus | reverse complement strand
GAGAGAGAGAGAGAGAGAGAGAGAGAGAGAGAGAGAGAGAGAGAGAGAGAGAGAGAGACAGACAGATGGATTTCTTTAAAATAATCAATCATTCGAAAAACTTAAATACCAAATAGTTGGGAAAATAACCTAATTTTTTATTTTCAAACTACTACTGAAGTGCTCTTCTCTTCGAATTCATTTATTATTATTTTATATTAATATATATCATTATTACTGTAGTCATGATTGGTTCGGCAATATTTTGAATTACATTGATATCTGTCAATTGGTATAATTTATAGAGTATTAAAAAAATATCGATTAACATTAGTGTAGAGCAGATATACTAATGGACTCAGTAAAGAACCTCGGATGACTCCTCGAATAATTGAAGGTTTGCGTTTATCCTTTTTTGATCTTGAATTTTTTAATTTTTTTCATCAATTAGAGATCGTTTGGAACATGTATGGGATGATGTAGATGATTATAATGAGGATATTAGGAAGTATACAACACTTTATATACAATACAGAAAGGGTATTTGAATTTTAAGAGTGTGTCCTTTACCTTTATAAAAGAGGATTTAGTTTCACCTATGTATGAGAGCGGAGTTACTTTTGACATCGTTGAAGACGTTAAACTAAATTTCACACACTCCTTCAGAGAATATTACAGCTTATAGCAGCTTTCGAGGTCTAAGAACCCCACATCAGGGCTGCCACTAGAATATCACTGTGTAAGTCTCTTACGTCCTCTCCATCCTAAATCCACGTAATATCAGGATTGCAGCTCTAATGAAGGGTGGGGGGGGGGGATTATCTATCCAGAAAGCTGTTAAGCTGAAATAAAATAAAATTTCAAAAGTTTTTTGAAAAGTGTCAGTTTATTGCAAAAATTGTTATCCAATGATGTGGTTATGAAACTGAAAGGTTTTTAATTCGTCACATTGGAAGATCGTAGTTAGGAAAGTAACATAAATAATTAACAAACAAGTTTTATTGTTATTTTAGCTAAAAGTTTATAGTTATAAGGAAATTATTGAATCATGATATTCTTTTAACTAGTAATAAAGTCAAAACATTTTTACTGAATTCACGTGTGAAATTAAAATATTAAATTAAATTGGGATTTTAAAAATAAATAAACATTATATATATATATAGTNTACATCGTCTTATGCTCGAAGGCGCTGACATTGTCAAGCTATTTATCATACTTTCGTTATTTTGCTTTTATTTATTTTATAAATATTATTTTTGTTGTGGTATTTAATCCCACATAATTTTTAATAATGTGGGATTAAATACCACAACAAAAATATAATTTATTCTAGAGTACTAGATTTTACACCCTACATCTAAAGAACTAAATTTTCTAAAAATATAAGTAAGTATAGATTCCTTAGACTCCATCTTTAACATCAGGAAGGGATAAAGTTGATTATGGATCAATAAAAGTCCTTAGGTCTCTACGAATGTATCATGTACTGTAAGCAATCATCACGATATCCGAATAGCAAAGATTTACATACATGAACAGCAATGTATTCATGCAAAGATTAGCAAAGTATCAACAAACCTCATGGTGTACTTCGGTTAAGGATTCTCATGGGATCCTGACGTTGGTCACACTTTTTTCATGATTTGCACCAATGGATTTACATTGACCATGGGTGAGAGATTCCTCTCTTCTGTGTAAACCATTCCTTTGGTAAATACCTCTCTGATACATCTTTGGAAAGAAAAAACTCGAAAATCTATGTCCCCGGTTTATAAACAAACAACACTAAGTTCACGTTTCCAAGTTTTAAGCGATTATTCTTGCCTAACTGAAAATATAAAATTTTAGAAAATATTTTAAATAAAAATAATACAATTCACTAGTTAAAATACATTCAACATTTGAGACGGAATTCCCCACAATAAAAAATATAAAAATTTTGACTAAACTCTTTCCCATTATAAGTGATGACACAATTCCTTTGTTAAATAGCTACTATTATTTAAATTTTAATGATTATATTTTTTGTGAAAATTCCAAATTACTTTGAATTAATTTATAGCGTTATATATATATTGTTTATTTAGTTTTAACATTTGAATTTAATATTTTAGTAGGGTGTCCCAAAATTAACACAAAGATTTAAATGAAGTAGAAAACCCAGTTTATAGCCTTTTTATTGTTATTTTTTATTGAATTATAAAGTTCATGGGATAGGGTTATTATTTATGGAATAACACAAATGCCTCCACGGTTTTGCACACACATGCGTACTTATTTGTTAAAATTTTCCATGACCGTTTCGCATAGATGTTGCTGAATTTCGTTGATGCAGCGTTGAATCTCCTTCTTTAATGTACGGGTGATTGTAGGCTTCTTGACATACCATATACCTGTGATTTCAAAGAACTCCATAAAAGTAAATCTAATGGTGTAGTATCGTTATTATTATAACTTTTATGTTTCAGTTTAACTATTGAATACTTTTCCTTGGTTGAATACGGTAAGAAAGGAAGAATAAAGGGAGGAATAAGAAGAGAATGAGCTATTTTTTATTCGCTGAGAATATATGCAGTGATGACCACCTGCATGATATTTAAGGAAGCGCCAGACCGGGAAGGGGAGAGGTATTATATAGTAGTTGCCGGTCAACACGAGGAGGGGAGAGCTGTAGGGGTCGTTCGAGAGGTCAGAGCTGGTGTAGGGGCGAGCGGTAGCAGACCGCAGGGAGCCGGTTCTGTGTTAGGGCCCCTGCTAAATTAGCCGCTATATATCCGCTCCATGTATCAGCTGTCTGTCTGCTCGCCGAATCCAGGGCATCCACAGTCGATGCCTTCGAGCTTCTGGGATCCTGGTGACAGGACGCCCCCTCTCGCCTTCATGATAGCCCTGAAGATGGCTTACAATGTAATCCGAAACGTCGCCAGATAATAAGAAATATACACATTTTATTTATTATTTATTTTTATAGCAATAGAGCCCCCCCCTAAAAAAAAACAACCAAAATTCTACTAATAAGAATTATTAGATGATTTTTGTTGGGGTTCGGTCAAAGTAGATTAAAAAAAATACAAATTTTTTTTAAAAGGGTATTTTTAAAAATAATTATCATTTTTACATTGTAAGCCTTCTTCAGGCCTGTCCCTAAGTTCACATTTCTATGACCGAACCCCTAACAAAAAAATCATCTAATAATAATACCTACGGTCAAATAACTCTCCATTTGAATCTACTAATAAGATTTGGCACAATAGGATTAGCGTCATGTTACAGTACGATTAACTACTAGGTAATTACACTTTATATACCGGTATTGCGGTCAACATCCTAATGTAAGATTATCAATTCATTTTATTTTGGCTACAGATAAGGGTCACTACCTAGGAGAGCCCAATGTGCCATCCCATAAATAACCTATGTACTTCATGATTAAATGAAAAAATAACAATAAAAAGGATAAAAACTGTGTTTTCCAATTAATTCGAATCTTGAAATTTTGGTACACCCTATATTTTAAAACATAGAGTTAGAAAGCAGTTGTTGCTAATTGTGTAACACTATTAGTATGGAAGTTATTAACAATTTTGTAACTTTCTCTTAGCTTTTTGTTCGCTGTTTGTTGCTTTCACTATTGAAAACTATTTTTTTTCTTCGATTTTTGAGCTCTAGGAAGGCGTTGCTTTTCGTCAGACATCCATGGATGGAATTGGTTAGGTCATCAGGGGCGTGACCAATCGGTGGACTCTTAAGATAACAGATCTCCCCTAGTGACCCTTATCTCCCTCCCCTTGGCATGGCCACTTCTGTTCGCTCTCTCGCCTCCGGCCGACAGACTCCATACTTGGAAAACCTATACAGCCAGTTTGGTACAAGCTGATCATCTTCAGAATCAGGAGAAGAAATCTGGAGTACTAGACAATAAATGCAAGGGAACAGAATAAAAAATCTAAATGTCTCAGATAGGACTCAAACCTGGATCTCCTGCTTTCTGGGCCGGCGTGCTAATTGCATCACAGGGACTAGCCAGATAACTTATTAAAGTTCCCGCAATCGTATCGGGAGTCTAAACCTCAGTGAAAGACGAATACATCGTCTTATGCTCGAAGGCGCTGACATTGTCAAGCTATTTATCATACTTTCGTTATTTTGCTTTTATTTATTTTATAAATATTATTTTTGTTGTGGTATTTAATCCCACATAATTTTTAATAATGTGGGATTAAATACCACAACAAAAATATAATTTATTCTAGAGTACTAGATTTTACACCCTACATCTAAAGAACTAAATTTTCTAAAAATATAAGTAAGTATAGATTCCTTAGACTCCATCTTTAACATCAGGAAGGGATAAAGTTGATTATGGATCAATAAAAGTCCTTAGGTCTCTACGAATGTATCATGTACTGTAAGCAATCATCACGATATCCGAATAGCAAAGATTTACATACATGAACAGCAATGTATTCATGCAAAGATTAGCAAAGTATCAACAAACCTCATGGTGTACTTCGGTTAAGGATTCTCATGGGATCCTGACGTTGGTCACACTTTTTTCATGATTTGCACCAATGGATTTACATTGACCATGGGTGAGAGATTCCTCTCTTCTGTGTAAACCATTCCTTTGGTAAATACCTCTCTGATACATCTTTGGAAAGAAAAAACTCGAAAATCTATGTCCCCGGTTTATAAACAAACAACACTAAGTTCACGTTTCCAAGTTTTAAGCGATTATTCTTGCCTAACTGAAAATATAAAATTTTAGAAAATATTTTAAATAAAAATAATACAATTCACTAGTTAAAATACATTCAACATTTGAGACGGAATTCCCCACAATAAAAAATATAAAAATTTTGACTAAACTCTTTCCCATTATAAGTGATGACACAATTCCTTTGTTAAATAGCTACTATTATTTAAATTTTAATGATTATATTTTTTGTGAAAATTCCAAATTACTTTGAATTAATTTATAGCGTTTTAATTGTTAATAATAATTTTCTAAGAAATCACCGTAGACTACCAATAAGATTATCACACTGCCTGAATTTACTTATGGATTTTCATAGGTGATTTAAATAAAGAAATTTTTATTTCTTAACATAGAATAAAATTTCATATTTTTACAATATAGAAAATATAAAAGCCACCTAATTCAATAATTTAATAGATCTTCGAAGAGTTCTTTCGGAAGTTGTAACACCATCTCGGAGACCAGGAGGACAAGAGTCCTGTGATACTGTCCATTGATATGCTGGACCTAGTTACGATCTAGGATGTAGACCATCATAGTCGCACGTCTTCAAAATTTCTAGACTATGGATATGAAGCTACAATTTTCAAAAGGACTCACCCTTCAGTTTCATAAAAAATAAATTCATAAACACATTATAAAAAAAATTTAAACAATTCTTCCAAATTTATATATCCCAACATTTTGAATGAGATTTCGCATCCCTGTTATCCTAGTTATTTTTAATTTTTTAAATATTTAAAACTCTTCCACAGAAATTAAATCTCTAATTGTTACAACAAAAAAAAAAGATATTCCAAAGATATTTGACTGATACTTGCATCCATTATAGTAGTTGTATAAGCTAATTCTATATATCTTTATATTTTTTTTCTATGCTAAAATTTCTCAATATTTTTTTAATTTGGAACATACCAGAGGACGATTTGCGAAATGTAGCAAAGACAACCTGATCCTGCTTGACCAGAGGTTTTTATTTTATTTTATGATATAACAGTAGTTATATATAAGTTTCATATTTTACAGTAAACAATAAGATTTGGTTTCTGTCTGGCACAACATTGAAAGCAGTGACTTACAGTGATACATGAAACCTCCAAATAATAATAAATTATGCAATTAATTTATGTTATTTATACATAATTCTTAATTTTTTTTTTTTTTTTTCAGTTTGGAGTTAAGACTATGCTGACAATGCAGAAGGAAAAACTTAGATTACAGCAAACCAGAAACGGTGATTTCAAAGAAAATTTGAAACTATTAGGTTACATTACTCTTTCAATTGTAAAATAAAGTTTTGCATTATCTGTGCAATGACAAACGCCATTTTTTTTTTTTTTTTTTTTTTTTTTTTTTTTTTTTAACTTTTTTTTTTTTTTGAGATTGAACTTGTAAATCATATTTTATGTTTAGCCATTTAATCTATACTTTTTTTTTTTTTTAACTTTATAGATTGATTTTTCTGAGTAAAAGTTTGCCTCATGATCACGAAAGGAAAAAAAAATTTACCTTCAAACATAACTTTTATTTTATCACCTTTAATGTAATTAATTACTTCTGAAGCACAGTTAAATAAGGTAAAATCTAAAATTTAGAATGTCAGAGACAATTATATTATTTTTTATGGCCCTCCGGGTCCAAATAACTCTCTCTTTTTTTTTTTTTTTTTTTGGTTAAACAAAATTTTTTTTCTACTCCGATGGTAAGGTCCAGTTCCATGTCAACTGACCGTAAGAGAAAGTGGTATTAGCCAGACTAAGAATAGGACACACAAGACACATGGCTATATAGTGGCAAAGGATAACCCACCCATATATATAACTTAATATAAGTTATTACATAATATTACATAATATAACTTAAATGGGACTCTAGACAAAATTCTATTGGATGACGATAAAGTCATCGACTCTGTAATGAACGTTCTGAAAGAGGGCAGGTTATTAAATCTTATCTAGATGCATTTTCAGTATGCTTCTTTTCCATTCTATCTCCATTTCTTTCTTATAAATTTCATAGTTTCCAAGCACAAAGCAATTACTATGTCCATCCATATAATAGCTATTCGCATTAACAATTCATTATACCTCACCATGACCTATTGCTAAGAAATTCTTCTTCTTGAAAATATCTTCCCGCTTCTTTATTAGAATTCATGCGATATTGTTTATTTCCCTGGCGTTAATGAACAAAGATTGACCCGCAGTAGAAAAAAAAAAAAAAAAAAAAAAAATTATATCTTTATTATGGATTACATTCTACACATTTTCGTGCAACTTATTACATTCTAAAATAACAAATTTAATAAGCATTTTTTGTTTAAAAAATATAGAAAATGAATGTTAGAAAATTAAATTTTTCACCTAAAAATATCAATGTTATTTTCGTTAAGCAAATTATATGAAAGTTAATACTATTATAAATTTTGGTTTTTCTCTAAACCCCCCCCCCCCAACTTATTTGATTTCAGTAATTTAAATAAATAAAAGCTAATATAAGAGTTTACAATAAAAAGACTAAATAAATAATTCTGTTTTTATAATGTAAAATAAATAAAACCACAGGAATTAGTACGTAGATTTAATAAGAGAAGCTATCTACACATAGCCACCCTATTCTATACAGCTCAATGGATTGCCTTTATGACTCAACGAACTCAAAAGGGGAGCAAGATAACTCTCGGTAACTCAATCTTCCGCAACACCTTTTGATAAGTGTATTGACTAATCAGAGCGTTCGCACATCGCCTCTGAAAGATATCCATCAATGTATCTTCAAGTGGCGTGTCATAGGTACGAAATGCCATGAATCGTGGCGAATTCTAAGAGAAAAAACGATAAAACCATTGTGTTCTGAATGGTAACTTTTTAATTATCAGATTACTTGAAAATGCCGGACAATACTGATTGGCCGGCCGATCTTCGAGTGTAGAGGCCAGAGACGAAAGCGCCTATGGAAGTGGGGAGCGAGTATGGTCAGCAGGGGATCTGTTATCTTGAGAACTGGTCGCCACATCCCCGATTGTAATCAAACTGAGTCATTCATGCGATATTTACAGAAATTTTCACCGATCCTGAGTGCACGACATATAAATATCAAATGGAATCCAACTGATAAATGTTGGGGCATTATTTTTTTTTTTTTTTTGCCTTCCATTTGAGATTGCAGATCTTAAAGTTAAAAGGCCATTTTTGCGCTTGCTGGTTCTTGAATCATCTTCTGCATATTCTGATACATTTATAAAATTTTTTCAAAAAAAAAAAAACTTTATTTTTCAATATCCACTTATAGAATACTTAACCATTTGTTAAATGTGACGAAATCAATTTACAATAATAAAACCATTTAAAGTAGAGAATTAGTGTTGGGGTTCGGTCAAGGTTGATCCAAAAAAAAAAAAATATATATATACAATTTAAAAAAGTCTACTTTTTATTATTTTTAATTGTATTTTTCTTTTTTTTTGGATCAACCTTGACCGAACCCCAACAAACATTCTCAACATATAACTCTTTAAACTCCATTTAAACCATTTGAGCTTTTTTAATCCTCTATTTAAAACAGATTGCTAGCCTATGTATTAACATATATCTGTCAAAAAGTAGAGAATAATATACGGAAATATATTAATAATATACGTATATATTGTGTGTTGTATATAAATTATCGTATAATTCTTGAAGGGGATTATTCTTTCCTCACTGAAAGTGCTTGATTTGTTAAGTAGAAGACATTTAAAAATCTTTAAAATTCCTTTAAGGTGAAAATCATCAATAATAATTTAATAAAAAAGAAAAAAATGTTATGGTAGTTTTCGGTAAATTTGACAATTACATTCTGTTGTATATAAAAATATGATTCAGAAATTAATTTAAAAAACTTAGTTATAAGGTTATGGCTTTGCAATATAATTAAAAAGAAGTTTTTTCTTCTAATATATATTTTCGTTGTAATTAAAATTAGTAAAACATAAGATCTATTGACGAATTCATGATGGTGTTTCGGATTGGTAAATAAATGTTTTGTCAAAAAAATTTTTTAACCACCCTTTCATCCAATCAGGATCAGGAAGGAAGGAACTATCTAAAGATAAGGATGTGGCCAAACTATTTTAAGCAACTATGGTTTGGGCAGGTTTTTACATGGGAATAACTGTAAGGATTGTGACCGGAACCCATCCCCATGGCTAATCCAAATTCTTATTATTCTTCATATACACAGAGCTAGAGTCTGAATATATATTGTATATTTTTAGATAACCTTCTATATTATTTTTATAACCTTTATTTACATATTACATTCTGTTAAAAAAAATTGCAATTTGATTACAATGTATAATAGAAAATAAATTACATTAATGAAAGTCCCATGAGGAGAGAAGGTGACCAGTGACACCACTCTCAAATCTAGATAACTAAAAAAGTTGTTAGGGTAAATATTTCTAGTTTTTATTCTTCTAGTAAGTGAACAAAAGAGACTAAAAAATAACACAAACACCTGCAAGAAAAAAAAAAATTTACCGGGTCTCATTATTAAGTGTAAAATGTTTATAGGTGATGGTGGAAACCATCAGTCCATCAGAATTTGATTTCTTAAAAATGTTGATTTTTTGTACTAAGCCTTTCGGCAATATGTCTTTATCAGGTGTTAGGTGTGAAGTAACGCTATTGTCACAGTAAGAGGCATTGGATTCTCTATTTCAAGTTACAATTACAAAATTATTAAATACTTATTATTAAATAAAAAATTGTTATTTTATTTTTAAAAAATAACCTCTTTTATGATTTTTTTTCTTTTTTCTTATGTATTCCAAGCAATAACTTAAGGACATCTACAAAATAGCCTCCCTATCCTTAAGAGCTGTGCCGCTATTCGAGCGTACATTTTTCGACGAATGTCAGCATTAGGCTTAGAGAGAACCAAACGAATTCAGAACACCACCAATGAGCGGTACAAATCGAACCGGGAGAACAGAAGAGAAGAAGTCGTACTAACCAGACTTAGAATAGGTCACACCAATCTTACCCACGTGCATCTAATCACCAAAGACCAACCGCCAGTATGCCCTAAATGTAGCTCTCAAATGAGTGTTCAACATTTCATCGAGGAATGCCCATATTACACTAATCTATTTACATGCAAAAACCTCCCAAGACAACTGTCGGCATCCCTGGCAAACCATGAATCCAATGTAGGCAAACTTATGTGCATTTTAAGAGAAATAGGCATTTATGAAAAAATTTAATTAACCCAACAGTCAGGGCGTAATAACCATGATGTTGATTGCCATATAACCTGATCCTAATCCTAATCCAAACGAATCCCCTTCGTCCATTGTAGGGTTTATTTTATAACAATGGTGTATCCTAGAACATATGATAAAGGATATCTCAAAATCGCCATAAGGACGCTAAGTACAGAAGGCATGCAGGAAATGGTGGCTATTGACTTACTCCTGCCGACAATAACTTGATTCACTTATACCATAATATTATATGCGGAATTCCCAATTTTCTCAATTCACTTCAATATCCTTTAGCTCGTCCCTTTTCATGAGAAGAGCAATACAATCCGACCCTTGCCCTTACCACGGTGACGGCTCACACCCCAGAAGGCCCATCGACTTAAGGGGCGACAGAGCATGTCGGAGTGGCCATTCGGGGCGAGATGACGCGATAGCGAGGCGGGGGTAGATGCACTCAGGAGATTGCCCGGGGGCGGTTCGGATTGGCCGGCACCCCTCTCGGCCTTTGTCTTGCCGGGCGACCCTTTGTCCGTGACATCGATTTCGTGGCGCTGGACACCGCCATCTTTACAGCTGCTCGCCAGCGGGGGAGGGTTGAATTCTGCAATATGTCAATAATAGCACGCCCCACACCAATCCTGGGACTCCTTCATCCCTTTAACAGATGTCCCCAAAGGAATAGAACTGTCCTTACTGAAACCAAGGAAGGACTCTTAAAAATTGTCTCCACAAATTCTTCATTGATGAAGATTTACAAACGTAAATATCTTCTCCCTCATTCCCGACAAGAGGATTTCTAAAATAAAGAAACCATTTTTAGATTTAGTTTTAAAACCGTTAAATAAGATACCTTAAATTTTAAAATGGGTAGAAGGGAAGAATGAAAAATAATTTTTGAATTATGAGTATTTGAAGTATATAAACAAAATGGGGGTGGATATAATTTTTAATTAACGTTCATGCGGAACCACTTCCTAATTTAGTCTTATTTAAGACTTTAATTACCTTTGATTCAGATTAGCCACAGAAATATACCTATTCGTTTATCAACTCACGCAAATATATCCTAATGCAATCAACTTTATCCCGTATACACAAACGATGAAAATTGTGAATTGAATGTGTTTACATTCAACAAAAATAAGTTGGGTGTTTATTTAACAATAATGGGTGTTTACATACCCAAGCACACTATTACGTGCAGCGAACACAAAAATAAAAAATTACAAAGAGTAAAAGTTTCGGGGGGATTTCTCGCCCTTCGTCAGTGATAAGTGAAAAAAAAAATATATATATATATATATCTTCACTCATCACTGACAAAGGGCGAGAAGTCCTCCTGAAAATTTTACTCTTTGTAATTTTTTTTCTTTTTGTGTGTTCACTTCACTCTTTATCCCACCNGAACACTAAAAAAACATTAAATACAAGATATGCCAAGGGAGCCAGAAAAATAAAAAATCTTACTACTAATACAGTTAGCATTCCTGACCGGAAAGTAGGAAACCCGGGTTCGATTCTCGACTGAGGTAGTTAGATTTTTTTATTCTAACTCCCATATATATATATAATTATGATTCTAGAAATGTTCACAACAGTTGATTTAGAATTAAAGGTCAGATTTTTATCTTATACTATTTAATTTATTAAGTTATTCTTCCATTAAATATTTGTTGGCTTTCTGACCGTTACAACTGGGCTAACGCTTAACTTTTGCATTATATAAGTTTTGATATTTTACGCAAGGCCCAATAAGGCCCAACATGGACGATTTCTGTATAGTACATAAACAGAGCTATACTGTTCTGTGTTATTTCATTGATTATCGAATCTGAAATATAGATAGGAGGGATTCTCGTAATGTTGGTATATAATCCGCCACGTTAGAAAGCTGCGAAAACTAAGCTGATGTAAGGTTAAATGAATGATTTGACCAAAATAGTCGTGAAAAGGCTGGCTCTAGACTGACCAGAAAGAAAAAACGTTCTCCTCTTCGCCTAATGTGAGCCAAAAATGGTTTGAAATAAAAATTCTAAATGCCGTTTATTGATTGTGATTTTTTAAAATTTTCCAGCATACTTTTTAAAGATTTTCCGGGGGACCATGGTAGCTTAGGGGATCGTGCAATCCTGACGCTGCGGGTTTAAATCCCGCCCAGGTTAATCATTTATTTATAAATAAAAGATTGTCCGTGTCATGAGTGTTTAGAATGGGGTGGTTACCTGTATATAGCCCCTTCCTCAACAACCCTAAGTGGTTCAAAGGGAGGCGAATACTACTAAAAAACAACAACAATAATTTCCAGCATATTAAGAAAAAATATAGAGATATCAACGCCTAATAATAAAATTCTACAGTTTTTATTCAGCTTTGTTACTGTTGTATATACTATTTTGAAAGTCTATTAGTAACGAGGGTGTCAACAATTTTTCAATTTGTTTGTTTGTTTTTTCCAGCCCCCTTTACTTCTCACTTTTTTTCCCCTTTCCCTATCCCTTTTACATATTGCTTCTCCTAACTTGGATTGGATGCTTGATTTTCTTGAGGGAAATCTGCTCGTAACAGACCTTGAATGGCTATTACTGTGCTCGTTCGTACTGCGAAAGGTAATCACACGAATACGTTTTTCACCCCAGAGGGTTTCAGCCGGTGGGGGAATAACCGGGGGTGTGTAGTTACATGCCGCCATCATTCCCCCACCCCTGTAGGGCCCATCTAGACCGAACGGTGACTATTTGGACGGGGGAACCTCATTACGGTTTTGCGCGCGGGGGTCGCCGGACTTACGAGTGCGCAGTTACAGCGCAAACATCCCGTGCGCAAACATCCAGGGCATCCAGCGAACGCCGCAGAGCGACAATTACAGCCCGGCAACTGCTTGTTTTAATAAAACTAAGAGGGCTTAATTGCATTCTGTTTCCCCTGTTCCGGAGTGTCTCGGCATTCCTAAGGCCACCCTTAGCCTTCCCTTCAACCCTTACAGAGGTAATACTCCAACAGTCGTTACCGAGGGAAATCCTTGTCCATGACGCCATTTAATTAGGAAATATTTTTGAGGATTATATTGTTTTTTTTTTGAAGCAGTTAGGGAAGCTCTGGTGAATTCCAGGTGCCTTTAATAAAGTACATCAATAATCAACTACCCCTCCTCCCTTTAAACATTTTAAGATTCATTATAAAATACAATTTCTCTTTGCAAGTGTTGCAATCATCACGGAAAATATACCAAATTTCCCACAAGAAACCATGAAATTGAATACAATGATCTAAAGAACAAAAAACAAAGTGGTTTAAATGATTAAAATGGAAGAATAATTTCAAAGTAGAATTATTATACTCTTAAAAAAAAAAAAAAAAAAAAAAAAAAAAAAAAAAAAAAAAAAAAAAANATCTTTTCTTTATATATATAACTCTTCATTAAAAAAAAATATTCTGTACATTTTCTATACACTGTAATTTTTGATGGGGTACATAATAATAGTCCTTGCTCGTCTATCCTGGGACGTAACCCGTCCTCAGAGAGGAGCCCAGGTTAACCCGGTACTCAAAACAAATTATAATTTGTAAACAAAATACGAGGCATGGTGCCTTCACAGTCACAAATAAATGTCATCTTTTGGTCCAATCTTTAAAATCTGACTTGTCACTTACCACTTTCAAAGTTGACCGAAATCCTTTTTCTCTTGACATCCCATTTTCCAAGACCCGACTCATCTGACAGTCGGAAAATGGCCCAATATCATATGTATTTATAGATTTATTCTGGGACGCCGGAGTAGCTCAGGGATGCGTTCGTGTCTCGGAATCCTGACGTTGCGGGTTCAAATCCCACCCGGGGCAAGCTTTTGTCTATAAATAAAAGTTTAATCTCAGCCATGGATGTTTAGAATGGGGTGTTAACCTGTAGATAGCCCCCCTCCCTCTAGGACCCAATGTGGTTAAAAGGGATGCTATAAGTTAAACATATTTCGCTTTATAAACTTTGTTACCCCAAAGGAGAATTTTTTGACCGTAGATATCATTATAAGATGATTTTAGTTAGGGTTCGGTCAAAAAAAAAAAAAAAAAAAAAAAAACTCTTAAAAAGACTAGTCCATCGCTAATCTTATATCAAGAAGATTTCTACGTGTTGAATATGTTCCTAAAGCACTTAGATATATTTCTTCATTGCAAACAATGAGATTTGAATTACTAAAAAGGAAATACAATTTCAATCTAGAATTTATATTTTATTTTTTAAATACAATGATTTAAATTTTTGCTGTCTATCACATATAATCAGAAAAGCAACAAAGCTTGAGTAAAAACTTTAAACTTAAAAAATTGCATACATACATTATTGGGGAAAGTAAGACGTAATGTAAACAAAATTCTTATGTTGTTTGTGTATATATATATATGTGTGTGTGTATACTTTTTAATGGATGTTATTTTTATTTTCACCAATGTAAGATCACCGATCTTCTGTTTTTTTTCTAAAGTCCCAAGTTTGTACGATTGTGAACAGATTTCCCCACGAATAATTTTCTAATTTCGCTATATACTATTATAATAAATTACTATTATTCATCAATATTCAGAATATGCTAAATGTAATGAAACAACCTCCATGCAAAGGTATTTTAAGGGATGTGAAGTTATCAATAAATACATTTTTTCTGGATTATCTTTGAAGGAAATCATATAAAATGAATTATTCTAAATCATTCTTCCAGGTTTGATGATTAAATAATTATCTTGTTTCGTAAGTATTACCTAATAATCGGTAAAGAAAATTAAACGGATTTTATGATACTATTTTCATTTTTACCGAGGAATACATTACACATTTTTAAATAATGATTTTATTATTGTGGTATTCAATCCCAGCAGAGACCCAGGTTCGAGTCCCGGTTGAGGTAGTTAGATTTTTTTATTCTAACTCCCTTGCATTTCTTGTATAAAATATTACAGAATTTCTGTAGCATGATCTACTGATTCCATCATACATTGGATTTTGGTCAAATTTTAAAGGCAGGCATTTAAGTTACTGAGTAAATGTTTACTATGAATACAGGGTATACATTTACTAAACCAATAATTTGGGTTTACCTATAAAGAGGAGAGAAGGACAAATAAGAAACCAAAATTTAAAATATTTGATTTTATTACTTTCCTAATTAAAATATAAATTAAAATTTCTTGTCGCAAAATAACAGTAACGTATAATATAAATTTTATAAAATCAAATAAAACAGAAATAATCAAAAATGTTATTTTCACTACCAATGAATATAGAACTATCATACCTTCTGTTATCCATCTTCATTGGTTTCTGCAAACCATCTTCTGTTGGCGAGTGCTTACTGTTGGCTGTTGAATACAGACAGAAAGCGCTCGCCAACAGAAGATGGTTCGCAGAACCCAATGAAGACGGATAATAAAAGGTATGATAAAACAGAAAAAAAAAGTTTGTTGATGAACAGTTTAAAAAAATGGTAACTGCTTAATTGCTAAATTTTATAGATCAAATTCAATATTTTTATTATGATATATGTTGGTGATTATAAAAATATTATTGTAGTGTATTTACACAAAAAACTATAATATTTGTATCTAGATACCCAAAACTTATATTACATTTTAATTATTTACTAATTTTCAGCTGCATTCAAGA
Organism: Oncopeltus fasciatus; assembly: GCA_000696205.2. Classification (NCBI taxonomy): domain Eukaryota; kingdom Metazoa; phylum Arthropoda; class Insecta; order Hemiptera; family Lygaeidae; genus Oncopeltus; species Oncopeltus fasciatus. The sequence continues at coordinate 761,599 of KZ815670.1, read as the reverse complement.
ATTTATAGATAAATTTAAAAGAATTTTAGACAATATATACTTAGTGTATATATTTGAAATAAAAATTCTAAATGCCGTTTATTGATTGTGATTTTTTAAAATTTTCCAGCATACTTTTTAAAGATTTTCCGGGGGACCATGGTAGCTTAGGGGATCGTGCAATCCTGACGCTGCGGGTTTAAATCCNATTATATATATACATATATATAATCCTTCAATAATCCTCTTCAGATCTTCCTCCCTCACTCCCAGATTGACACCGCTCTCTTATGTTCATTTTTCACCTATGTCATTTGTTTCTGGAAAATGTCCAACCAGACAAGAAGTTATTCCGGAACTTAAGTATCCACGAATAACAAAAATATCACAACAGATAAAACGCTTATTATGAGTAATAACTATTCAACAAGATCGAAGAATACTTAGATGGATGGACTTCCAGAAAGTGGAGGATCTGATTAGGGATGACTGAATATTGAGGTTTTTTTGGGAAGAGAGTTGCTGAAATAGGATTTGAAGGATGAGTCTCTCTGGAGCAAGGCATACTTAGAGGAATGGACTTACAGAGATAAGAGGATCTGATAAGGAACGATTGAATTTATTGAATGATATTTGATTCTCCTAATAATGTCACGTATAATCATTTAATCATAACATCCATATACCTCTCTCTGATTCAACCCTTTACCTTGGGTTCCATCTTGACTTTTGACTAAACGGGGGTGAACATATAAACTTAAGATACAAGAACTCAACAGACGCCATGGACTATTATACTAGCTTATAAACATGTGCTCACAGCTCACAACAGAAAACAAACTGACCATCTACAAGACCATAATACGACCAACCTGGACCTACGGTGCAGAACTGTGGGGTGCCGATAAGCCTTCCAACATCCAACGAATACAACCCTTTCAGTCCGACATTCTCAGAATAATTGCTTACACTCCACATTATGTGTCCAACTCTACCCCTCATCAAGTCTTTAATATTCCTTTCGTCCTAGATCTTGTTTTGTTTCACGTTCTTTCATAATAAATTCCAATTCAACCAAATCCATATGCCCAATCCCCGTCGTCGGACTCCAATCCTTACAATCCTCCCCAGCAACTATAACGGAGATGATCTCGACCTCCTTGGACTTAGTGCCTATGCTTGTTAGAAGTCAGATCAATGTTCTCTTTCTCCCTGCATAGTGATGTATATATATATATANGTGTTAACCTGTAGATAGCCCCCCTCCCTCTAGGACCCAATGTGGTTAAAAGGGATGCTATAAGTTAAACATATTTCGCTTTATAAACTTTGTTACCCCAAAGGAGAATTTTTTGACCGTAGATATCATTATAAGATGATTTTAGTTAGGGTTCGGTCAAGGTAGATCCAAAAAAATACAAATTAAAAAAAAAAAGGTTTATTTAAATGATTATCTGCCAACGTTTCGGCTTACATTGTAGGCCATCTTCAGGGCTATAATGAAGACGAGAAGGGACGTCCTGTCCCTAAGTTCACATTTCCATGACTGAGAAATTTCCCATTTATAGTTATGGAAATGTGAACTTAGGGACAGGACGTCCCCTCTCGTCTTCATGATAGCCCTGAAGATGGCTTACAATGTAAGCCGAAACGTCGGCAGAAAATTTTTTTTTTAAATACACTTTTTTTTTTAAATTTGTATTTTTTTGGAACCCCAACAAAAATCATCTAGTAATATATTTTTATTACTTAAACTTTATAAATATTTTAATATGTTGTTTAATTTCAGCCTTGATCATCTTACACCATAAGCCAAAATTTTGGCTCACAAAAATGAAAAAAACACACGTTTTTCTGATGTATTTTTTTTCATCTCAAGGTAGATGTGTTGTATATATCTACACAAGTTTCTCGATGGCCAACCAGTATCAAACATGAATAAATAATTGGAGCTTAAAAGTCAGAAAAATACATTTTACACTTCTTATGCCCAAAAAACTTCTTTTGTAAATAAAATAACAATAGATAACGGTAGACAATATATATCAGTAGACAAATATAAAATTTATATTTTAAAAGACACGTCAAGGTTACAACGAGAATAGAATTTGAAGTTTATTATTCAAGTTTAGTAACGTAAAATAGCTAGAGAATTGTCGGCCCATGAACAAATAACTAATATTATGCATACTCTTGCGGGGTTAGATTAAAGACACTTTAGAGAATTTTTACATTCAAAAGTAGGTTATTAGAGTATTGTTTAATAGCCAGATATTCATGTAGAGGTGGCACACAATAAAAACAATATTTTGAACAACACCAAATCTGTTATTCGACTCGTCAAGAAAGTAATTTATTTGCCAATAAACAATTCATATTTAATGATTTATAAACAATTAATATCATTTTATAAGAAAAGAATGAAGTTTGCTAAAGTATATTTCTAAAATCTTTTATACCGTAAAACAATTCACTGAAAAAGATATTTCAAAATGTAATTAAAATCAGTTTATTAACAAGTTAGGATGTAAAACAAATAATTTCCTAGGTAAATTTTAAATATAAATATTTGTTAATAATGTAAGTTATAATATACTTATAATGATAAGTGTTGTGGGCGATAAAATACATAAAATATGAGTGTATGATACTATGTATGTTCAGTTATATGACATAGTATGTCTAAATGGGTTTTAACCTTTTGTTAAAATGGAAATGTATTAATGACAACTATGTATAATACACTCTTTGTATGCGATATGTGACGTATCCAATTTCGAATGTACTAGGATATAGATATTTTATTGCAATAGTTTATTAGAATTTAGAATATTGGGGAATAAAATGTATCATTATGTTTACTAGCTATTCCTCTAGTGAGAGCTTCATGGCACTATCTATCTGTAATGAGAGTGGTAAAGGCCGCACACAATACACTTCTGTGGGATACAGGATTGTGTGTGAAGATGTCCTGTGGCCGTTGTAGTCAGAACCACCCCTTCCCCTTCTCCCAGATGATAGTCTCAAGTCCTCCCCAGAGTCACCGTCCGAAGCAGGCTGTGTTTCCCGCTCTGTGATTTGTCCCAGGGTGAGTTGTCTCTTGCAGGCGACCAAACCCCCCACCCCCCTCCTCTCTAATTACGAGACAATACGCCTGCCTCCGAGGCGCCCACACACACGTATAGTCCCAGCTGTGTACGGCTCGGCCTCGAGAGCTCGCCGCATTGTTCCTGGCCCCTTGTTCCAGGCCGGCTCCCACTACAGGAGTTAATCTTCGTTAATATCACCGGGACGTTCCCGAAGCTCCGGTCTTCACCCGGCCATTGTCAGCCTCTTGCCCTCCTCCGTCAAGACTCTATTCAGAATCCGGCATTTATACTTCAGGCGAATCCGGGGATTGAGAGGTCTTATGGACTTGTTGAAGCCATCAAATTTGGATATTCCTTTTTCGTGATACAAAACATCTGAGATCAACAGAATTAATCAAAGAAACATCATCAGTGCACTATGTTCTTTCATTAAATCAACTGCGAGCCACGTCGCACACCAATAAATAAAAATATTCACCAACAATGTATTGAACCAACAACAATAAATTTAAGCAATAGACATGAATCCTCCAAAGAGTTCTAGAGAGAAATTAATGTTAGTTGGTGAATCGCGACCAATTAGTGCTGGGCGTTACCCGTAGCATATCAGTATGGCATTGGATGATTCTTTCAAATATTCTCTATTCTTCTTTCGGTATCAGTCAAATATGAATTAATCCAACAGTTTGAAATGGAAAGTCTAAAAAGGGATTTTAGTAACTATTTTTTAATAAGTCTGTCACGTAACTGTTGCGTAATCTAAGTAGAATTCACGTGTTTTAATAAAAATGGTTACAAATAAGTATAAAAGGAGAAATTAATCTTGGAGGGCGGAGAGGACAATTAGCATTAGTTAGTTATGCTCTAAACTAGCTCTTAACTTGAAGTTATAACTCATCCATCATAATTATATTCTTAAATCTGATCCTTATCAAGCGCTTTTTGTAAACAATTATAGATAGTCCTTATCAGGTAAGTAATAGATAGTACCATCATCAAGTACTTATTCAATTAGTTATCATTTTGATAAGAACAATCAGACCTCCATACATACCTTAATATGTGTGAAAAAATGCATCTAAACTGTATCTTACTATTACTAAGTTCTGATCGATTTCTCATAAAAAATGAGAGCAATATACTTTTAAATGGAGAGTTTTTTGACCGTAGATATTATTATTAGATGGTTTTTGTTGGGGTTCGGTCAAGGTAGATCCAAAAAAATACAAATTAAAAAAATGTGTATTTTTTATAATTAGATGATTTTAGTTGGGGTTCGGTCAAGGTAGATCCAAAAAAATACAAATTAAAAAAAAAAAGGTTTATTTTTTTTAAATTTGCATTTTTTTGGATCTACTTTGACCGAACCCCAACAAAAAACATCTAATAATTATATCTACGGTCTCTATTTGAACTTAAAACGGTGGTTTTCTATTTCTTATTTATTATTCCTATTATTTTATTAAAACGCACTACTGTTCGTACTTTTAAATGTAGTAATTCAGATTCCTAATACTCATATAGTTATTTTTAAAAATTTTATTTTGATTTCTGTTACAATTGAATTATTTATCAGATTATGAAACCTAACTACTTATGAAGGCTTATAGTAAAGACATTGTTATTCTACCATCAAGGGAACTTTATTTTGCTAATCTATTTCATACATTTTTCTGATTACTGCCATTCGGCTTTTTTCTAAAAAACGGCTGAAACGGAATTGTACAAAGATTGATATGCTATCCCTGATGTATGATTTATTTCATTTGAGCTTGATCCGTCAATACTTTAATTATTTTTATTAGATGTTTTTGTTTGTCTGGGTTCGGTCAAGGTAGATCCACAAAATACAATTTAATAAATGTGTATTTATTTAAATTATCTGACAACGAATCGGTTTACATTGTAAGCCATCTTCAGGGCTGTTGAAATGCAATGTTATTAGAATAAAAATAAAAATAAAATGACTTACTTTATTATTACAAACTAAATGTATTAGAATGGTTATAACTGAAAGTAATGTGATATCAAAAGTATGAATGTAGTAAAATATGTAGAAATATGCTAAATAAAAAAAACTAACGACGAGAGGGGACGTCGGGTGGAAGAGTGGGGGTATTAGGCGGTAAGTACAAAGGGAGAGCGACCTGCATCAATGGAGGCAATGCCAGGAAAAATAGGTAGGACTTTATTGTGGATAAGTAACTTTAAGGAACTAGGAGACAGTTGGACGGGTTTATTTTGAAGGAGGGCTAATGGTTTTTTAGAATGTTGAAAATGTTTGATAATGTTGAAATTTTTTAAATTGCATTTTTTAGATCTACCTTGACAGAACCCCTGCAAAAAACATCTAATAATAAGATCTACTGTCAAAAAACTCTCCATTTTAATTTCTTTTGCTCATATTTTTTAAAACATCTGTGCAACCTCGTCAGGTAATGGGTAGATTGGGCTACAAACACCATTTTAAACCATTATTAATTATTTTTGCTTTTGTAAGTGAATTTTAATTATTATTTTTACAAAAAATCTTTTTAAAAGAAAAGAAATCCTGTCTTTCTCTGCAATATTTAAAATTGAGTCCCCTATTGAACATTTAGGACTATTGACCTGATATAAGTGATAAACTACCTGATCAGAATATTCTCAGACATTGAAATTAATCATAATTGTAACTATTGTACTTAAATTTTGATGTCTAATATTTGAAAAACTTTCAAACAATGAAATACATTTTTCATACAAATATATA
>KZ815670.1:735551-747182 GCA_000696205.2 Oncopeltus fasciatus | reverse complement strand
CCTCTCTTTCTCATTAGATTTTAATTATAAATATATTTTTTTTTTAACAATTAAATAATTGTTTATTGGATATTCGGACTGCATCTGTCAATGTATGTACTAAAATTTTTCTCATGTGTGCTCTCATTTTCTTCTTGACGCTATGAAAAATTTAAATTTTGGGAAGACTGTTTTATATTCTTTTTTAAACTCGAGGTTTCATGGAGACAAGGATCTAGCGCTCAAATGATCTGTTTCCCTCCTCCGCGCACACAGCGTGCGCAGACATCGCAGCTGCCGTACCTCTGGAAATACAGGAAGTAGAGGACAAGAAAGAAACGCTTACGCTAACCACTACACAGTACAGTCGCACTTTTATGTAAGTGTAGTGTATTGGCAAATTGTTAATACCTTTAAAGCTCACTTTGTAACCAGTTTTAATCAACATTTTTTTAAACAGCTAAAGCAATTTTACAGAAAGTATAGAAATCAACAACAATGAATGATTTTGTTAGATTACCGGATATAAGAATATCTCTGTTGGTTACATTGCAATTTCATCTAAAAAAAATAATAATATTAAAAACACATTGGAAAATTAGGTTGTTTTTTTGGTATTGAGGTAAGGTAATCATACAAAGGTACATATGTAGAACACTTGTCACTGTTCCTAAGATTGGTTTATCATTCTTTGATGAGTACTGCAAGGGCTATGCCTATGGCCATGTTTATTTATGTAGCAACGTCATATTGGCTCCGACTTTATCCCTCCTCGCTTTGAGACATCCCATCAGCGCTCCCGAACGAGTACATCGAACACCAAAGAGGTGTCGTTAATTATTCAGGGGGAGGTCGGTAATTGGTAAGAGGATCTCTTTGGCCCTGTCTTCAAACACCTACGTACTGGCATATCTGGTTTTCTTTGTGAGCCCCCCCCCCACGNAACCTATTTTGAGTTCGTGGCACTTAGAGACTCACATTACTGTCCACCCCCCCTCCGCAATATCTATTTTAATTATAGAAGAAGAGTTTCCTCTTTGAAAATAATGATTTTCAAATGAGGATTTAATAGTCGCTAGGGCTCAAGAAAGGCCTTCAAAGCATCATTATGATAAACAAGAGTATTATTAGTTTGTTATTTTTTGTTTTAAATATAAAGCAATTAAAATTATTCTTCAGTAGTATATTACGCATTTATAATATAATAACAAGAAAAATATCAGTAAAGAGATATATTTTTTGGCAATTTGGTTTGGTATTTGTTTCGATTGTACAACTTGCTATACCATGTAATATAATTGCTATTTTATTGATGAACAAGTACCCTCTTAGCTCTATTTGCGGACGACAAAGCTATCCTATCCTCCTATCCCGATCCTAAAACTTCTTCTAAAAACTACAAAATCACCTCGAAAAAATCAAACAATGATGTGGCAAAGGAAAATAAAAATAAGGAAAAAGTTAATTTCCAACTGCGGAAAAAATACTTCCCTGAAATTTAGAAATTTAACAACATTCGAATTCCGTTCGGTACCTTGGGTTCTATCTCGACTCACGACTTACATGGGGAGAACATACTAAAATTAAAAGACAAGAACTCAATCGGCGATATGGACTTCTATACAGACTCATGAATAAGAAATCCAATCTTACGATAGAAAACAATCTGACGCTCTACAAAACCTTATTACGACCAATCTGGACTTACGGAGTAGAAATCTGGGGTGCCGCCAAGCCTTCCAACATCCAAAGAATCCAGTCCTTTCAATCTAAAACCCTGAGAATAATTGCAAATGCTCCCTATTACATCTCCAATTCATACCTTCACCACGATCTTAATATCCCTTTTGTTCAAGACCTCATTTCTTCCCGCTTCACCCTTTTCCACAGTAAACTGTCACACCATCCTAATCCACTAGCACAGATCATGTCTTCCAACTCCAACTCCTACAACACTCCGCTGGGGACATAATCTGTAAATAATTTGATAGTGGTGTCATTGGTCACCTTCTCTCCTCATGTGATTGACATTGAATGTCTTTTTTTTTAAATTCATTGTGGTAATCAAATTACAAAATGTTTTAATGTTCACGTAGGCTTCGACGGTCGTCAGATGTATTTACCGTTTCTTCTTCCGGGTTAGACCGTGTCAAATTGTTGTTATTTGCCGAGCATTCTCTTTTCAGCCCTGAAAAAGCCATCACAGGATGTGCGAAAGCTCGGCAAATAACAACAATTTGACACGGTCCAACCCGGAAGAAGAAACGGTAAAAAAATGTTTTAATTTCACTGAATGTAATAAATAAATAAAAGTTTAATATATTTATTGATGAAAAAATGAATTAAATAAATTGTATATTGGGTATATTGGGGTATACCAATACCCCTGATAATCCGAGTGGTTTTTGCACATTGAGTATTTATATGCTTCTCTAGGCAGTAAACTAAGATGATTATATATTGAGAAGATGGAACCGACAGTGCCATTGGTTTTAAGACTAGTTCTTACATGTAAATATCACTTTCCACTACCCGAAGAGAAAGGAGTTTTAAATAAGTTCGCCGCACAAGAGCTGCGTTATCTAATAAATTTCCTACCTTACATTTAAAACGGATATAGAGTATAGTGAATGAAGAAATTTACTTTACAAGCCAGAGAGAGCAATACATGTCCTCAACATGGCACCTACGGTCCAGACTGGGCTGGAAGAGTGGGGGAAGTACGGATCTATCGTACCTACATTCTTAAATTTCTTAATAGGCTTTTTTGTTTTTATTTATTTTTTGCTGTAAAAATTTATAATACACAAACATTAAAAAATTACATTTTTCACCAATTATAATCTATAAAAATTTTTATGGCTCAAATAACTACAAAGATACAACAATTATAAATTTTAAAAGTCAGAGATAGCAGAGAGCGTAAAAGGAGTGGCCAGTAACTTTTCCTCTAGACTGGCCAGAAAATAAGGGGTTAGCGATTAGTTACATTCGTAAATTTCTTTCCTAAGAAGCTTTTTCGTAAAATTTTTATAGAACATGAACGTTAGAAAATTGTATTTTACGCACAGTATGTTCCACAAGTTTTTACATAACTTATATAAGAGAAAAGTTATCACGATTATAAATTTTGGTCTTCTGCTACATCCCTCTCTTTCTCATTAGATTTTAACCATAAATTTTCAATTAAAGGATATATAATTCAAAGCCTAAATACCGAATTCGGTTTCTATATTTAAAAAAATATAGAGCTCCCTCAATATTATATTCTTACATATCTTTCTCAAATAAACATATAATATGAAGGCAAAAAAAGAAAAAAAAAAACTGAAATATAAATGTTATAAAATTGCTCAAAAGGAGAGTTTTTTGACCGTAGATATTATTATTAGATGATTTTAGTTGGGGTTCGGTCAAGGTAGATCCAAAAAAATACAAATTAAAAAAAAAGTGTATTTTTTAAAGTATTATCTGCCAACGTTTCGGCTTACTGACGTCATGGAAATGTGAACTTAGGGAAAGGACGTCCTCTCTCGTCTTCATGATAGGCAGCCCTGAAGATGGCTTACAATGTAAATTTAAGTTTAAAAAAAAAAAACTTTTTTTTTTAATTTATATTTTTTTTGGATCTGCCTTGACCGAACCCCAACTTAAATCATCTAATAGTTATATAAAATTGCATTTTACACCTTCTTGTTTAAAAAAAAAAAAAAAATTAACGCTAAAAAAAAAACGAATATATTTGAATTTTGATCTTCCTCTCCCTCTCAAGCGATTTCAATCATTAACGATTTGCAAAGAGTAGCGATAAAGACTGGGGAAGCAGGTAATGAGAGGACCAGATCCTTGCGGTAGGAGCCACTTGAAGGTGGCCACCTGCCACAAGGTGGCACTCCTCCACTTATAAGAGGAAATCCTATTTACTAAGAAAAGCTTCTCGGCTCATCTAGGCCTGTCAAGAACATTCTATAGAGTTATAAAAACGGCTTGCCAGCAGCCCTCGAGTGTCAGATACCTGCGTCTCAGAGTGTCGGGCAGGTCGTGGCGATTGCAGTGACAGTAACTAGTGAGTGCAAATCTCTTGGAGACAAATTAGCAAGTTGTTCTGAGTCATCTTTGAAAATAAGTACTTTTGATTTATATGTTCATTATATATTATATATAACGTTATTATATAACGTAATTTATCTTTTATGTTTAAATTTAATTAGATGGCTTGGAGTGTGCCGAAACGTCTTCTATTAGGTCGTTCTGAAAACCAAGATTTATATTACTATCATAACTTCTTTTATCCGTCTCCATTGGTTTTTGCAAACCATCTTCTGTTGGCAAACGCTTTCGGACATTGTCCATCTTCTTGGCCGAAAACATATGTTCACTGTCACTGTCTGCATTCAACTGCTGAATAGCAGTTACGAAAGCGCTCGCCAACAGAAGATGATTTGCAGAAACCAATGAAGACGGATAATAGAAGGTATGATAGTTCTATATTCATCGGTAGTGAAAATAACCTTTTATTTTATAATTATAAATTTATATTGTTGAGACTCAAGTTGGTCCCCTTGTAAATATTTGAAATTTTAAAATTAATTGTAAAATTTTTGAAAAGACATGCTAAAAATATTTCTTATGTCGTTTACGTCGCTCGTTATTCCAGATGTCTGTGGATGGATCTTCAAACCGCAGTATTTAAAGACTGAGCAGCAATGTAAAATAAAGATATGCCATAATTAGTGAAGATTAATGAAAATAAAGTGAAAATTGAGAAAAGAACTTAAAATTAGTGAGAGATAATGCATCGGTTAGTGTGGGAAGGTAGATTTACGTAGGCAATTAATTCCCTGAAGAAGTGTAATGAGAGATGCCTCAACGAACCCTTTCTTCTAATTATTTTGGCGCCCTTAATTTTTTAATAAGTCAATAAATCTCGACACGTCAGCCTGTGGAGGTGGTGGCGATGTCGGTAAAGGCGTCGGCTGTATTTTATTTTTTTTTTTTAATTAAAAAAAAAAAAAAAAAGTAAAAAGTGAAACCTAATGTTTTGCCGGAGCTGGAGGGATGGTGGTAGATAAGCCTTCGTCGTAATGAAATCGCCATTAGGAGTCCTGGGTGGTGGGGTGGGGGGGTGTTTTTCGAGGTGGGGGTGACTCCGGAGGCGTGGTAGGGGGTAACGATGGCTGTAATCAGCGGTCCCGAGCCTGATGACCGTTCTCTCCACTAATTACCGAGAGGGCCGCTAGGGGCACAAGAACTATCCAAGACAGATTAGTGCCGGGGTCCGCCGCTAGGGGCGCGCCTCTAATCGCGCTTTAATGGGAGGCTCAGGTGACGCGCCCCCTCCAGACCTACCCCTTCTGGCTTAAACCTACCCTGGTATACACTCATCTCCACCGGAAACTCCCAATGCTAGCCAGCCAAGACTCCTACGGATACAATGATATATTATAGTATGGCAGGACAGCGCAAATAAAACAGATAAAGGAATAAAACAACCCTTAAGTATAGATTAAGTCTTTTCTGTACAAATAATTTTTTTTCTAAATTCTATTATGTTTTATATTATAAACGATATAAAGTTGAGTGTTACTCCAAATTTACAATGAAGGTATCACAATTTTAAAATTTGGTTCTTCTCTAACCCCCCTCCCACTCCTCTCAAGCAATTTCAAACAAAAATGAATTCATACAAGCGTTGGCTGTGGAAAGCATAAATACTAAAATTAATGAGAGGGAATAGAATAAAAAAACCTATCTGTCCCAGCCAGGAATCGAACCTAGATCTCCTGCTATCCGGGCCGGTGCATTTACCAGTTATGCTACCAGGACGCGCTAGTTATCTCATTCAATTCCCTCTACATTAGCGAGAGCCTAACCCATGAGAAAGGCGAATACATCGTCTTATGCTCGAAGGAGCTGACATTGTCAAGCTATTTGTCGACTCTCGTCAATTACTTTTTTTACTCTTTCATTATAAATATTTATTTGGTTGTGGTTTATTATCCCACTTAAATTATAAACAATTAATGAGAGAGAATAGTCCAGGCTGGGACAGATAGATTTTTTATTCTATTCCCTCTCATTAATTGTTTAAGACTTACGTGGGATAATAAACCATAACTAAATTAATATTTATACTTGTTTAAGAATGTTTCAGTGGGTTTGTTTTTGATATTGTCAGCTCCTTCGAGTTTAAGACGATGTATTCGTCTTTCTCGTTGGTTAGGCTCTTGCTAGCGTGGTGGGAATTTAAAAGTTATCTAGCTCGTCCCGGCTATTAATTATTACGAGGCAGAAGTAAAAAAAAAAGGCTATTTATTTGTGAATTTATTTGTTTAAATGACTTTAATAATTTGAAAACCTAAAGATTAAAATTTAGAAATAATAGCGATTTATTATTTTTAATCTTGTCAGCTAAAATAATTTGAATACATCGATTAACTTGTTCTTTAAAAATGAGCCATTCAAAAAAAAAAAGCAGAACAGTTCTAACAAAGTTGGGGGCAGATACAGCTACAGGTATCCTCGCTAATCTGAAGAGAAGTCTTCATGGTTTCGGAGCACAAGGTCACCCAGGGTTAGAGTGACAGAGGTGCCACGGCCTCTGACCTATGGCCAGGAGAGGGGTCAGTGAGGCCTGGTACAGCAGCTGGAGCCTGGGGTCACACGACACCTGCACCACGGATTGCCATGAGGTTACGGCTGTATACAAAGTCACTCGACTAGTCCTGTCAGAGAGCTGAATGGACCACACAGAAGAACGTATGTAAACAATCCCTTAACCCGATGACCACATCCTTAGGTTTTGGTTCAATCATTTGGTTAGGTACATGTGGCGTATGAGTACATCAAATAAATTGTATATGTAATATATTATATTACCAATAATTAACCATAGTTTTGTATCATACATAAATTTATTCTTTTCTTTAGGTAATTTTTTAGCGAATTCCGAAGAAATGCAGCTATTTAAGTTGTTCTCACTAAAGATTTTCTGCCTGTGATTTTTTTCATATTCCTTGATCCATAGTTTTAATTTTTCAATGAAATTTTATGTATATATATATATNTCTTTCTCTATATATATATATATATATATGTTCGTTAAAAAGCCAAATATAATTAATTAGAGTAGGGATTATCCGGTAAGTTTAGTGCGAGATAAGAAAGTTTCTCCACAATATTTAATTTAGAGTAATGAAACTCAACACAGATTTCTTTATTGATAAAATATATATTCTATAAGAGTGGGTGTTTATTCTATCAATAAAGAAATATTCATCGGGTAAATAATCTAAAGGGTTATTATGACTACCAATGAATATAGAACTATCATACTTTCTGTTATCCGTCTTCATTGGTTTCTGCAAACCATCTTCTGTTGGCGAGCGATTTCGGACATTATCCATCTTCTTGGCCGAATGCATGTGTTCACTGTCACTGTCTGTATTCAACTCTACACTCAATACAGACTGTGACAGTGAACACATGTATTCGGCCAGAAGATGGACAATGTCCGAAAGCGCTCGCCAACAGAAGATGGTTTGCAGAAACCAATGAAGACGGATAATAGAAGGTATGATAGAAATATTCATCGACTTCGATACAAAGGAATTCGCTTAGATAACGCATTTTCTGAATGACGGACGTGGGAGGGGGGAGGGTATTGTTAGAGTAATTTTTGGCTTTGGAGCTTATAGTTTAGTTTGTCGGCAACCACATATTTGATCTATTTTTTTTTCTTTTTTTTTTTTTTGACAAGCCAACCACTTGGGTCATTAATGCCACTTATGTAGGGTATCGATGAAAAGAGTGAGAAAGAAGAGAGCAAGAAAAGAAAAGCAAAAACATGATGGAGGTGGCGTTTCAGAACGCGATAGGGATGCAGCATGAAGGAGGAGACACAAACGGAGAGCCCCAGCACGAGGCAACGAAAGCGACGCCGAATTCCACCTCCATAATCGACTTCCAGCTCATGTCAAGTCCATCTTGATAAATCTTTAGTGTGATCTATTTTATATATACTTTTTGCTATCTAGTGTGTTTATCTTATGTATTACCTTAGAGTATGCAACCTATTTGAAAGCAAAAACACTATAAAAAAGACAAAAAAAAAACAAAACAATAAAAAACGGAAGACAAATATAGCTGCTAACGAAAACCTATTTTGAGTTCGTGGCACTTAGAGACTCACATTACTGTCCAGTTAATAAAGAATCTATAAAGGAAAAACCATACTGGTATAACAAAGAATTTCCCCAAAACAGTGCTACCATTTTAATTTAGAAGAAGAAGAAGAAATATATTTTTATTCTTGGTCCAAAACAATTGTTTTTACACAAGTTGGAAGATATGGTATGTATACAATAAATACTATACTATTTACACAAGAAAACAAAAATACAATGAATTTATTAAAGCAGTATATGCTGATATAGTCTAGGTTTGAGGCGTCGCTGGGTGACTGCTCCGAGACGGAAGGTGGCAGCTCCTGAAGACAGCGGCAGACGTTCATGGTGTTTGTAGGTGAGGTCCTGGATGTGAAAAGAGTAAATAGAGAAAATAGTCTAGGTTTGAGGCGTCGCTGAGTGACTGCTCCGAGACGGAAGGTGGCAGCTCCTGAAGACAGCGGCAGACGTTCATGGTGTTTGTAGGTGAGGTCCTGGAAGTGAAAAGAGATGGGCTCAACTCCCAGTTCCCTCCTGATCTGCTGATTCCTTACGAACCAGGGTGCATTGAGTATTATGCGAAGAATGCGGTTTTCAAATGTTTCCAGTCGTTTGATGGTCTTGTTACTGGCGACGAACCAGACAGGAGTACGTCAGTATTGGGCGGATCAGCGACTTGTAGAGTAGTGAGATCAGGGAGTATTTAAGTGGGGATTTCCTGTTTGAAATTCGAAATTTAAGTTGTACCTGTCATTTTTAAGTACCTAATTTAATGTGTACTTGATTAAACGACTTTAAGAGGGTTTAATTAATTATCTAAATTTTAAAAAAAGCTACAAACTCTAAAGAGTTAGGGGTTTAAAACATCCCTCTCAATTTGGATAATTAATAGAAAATTTTTACTTAATATAATATATAATTTTCTTTATTTTGTCTAATAAATTATTAGAAATAATTTAAGGGCCAATTGTCAATTAATTGTTCGCACTTTCCTTGTCTTATATGGTATTAGAAATATAACGCATTTTCCTCAATTGGAATTTACAAAAATTTGAGCATATCTTCTTTTTTTTTTTTCTAACGATGTGGGGAAAAAGCATAAGAAAAAAAAACAAGAAAGGGAAATACTTTCCTGAAGATTGCGTAGAGGGCGTATCTCAATAAAAGCAGCAATAAGTTAGATCGCCATCTTGTAAAATATGAAAGACCCGAGTAAGATATATAAAAGCTCTAAGGGGAGGAAATATGCAAAGAAATATAATCTAATTTTATATGAGACGGTACACAGAGGAAAGTATATAACTTCAAAGCATGTTTGGCTAACGAGAGTAGGGGTGGGGGGGAGGGGGCGCTATTTCATGTGAGTCACATAATAAAGGCTTGTTAACTCACATTTCTTTTTCACAGGGATCATATTTAAAAATAAATGTATCATTTTGTATTTCTCTCTGTGTATTTTACCCTTGGCCGAAATACCAATCGAATTTGTATTTCATTTATTAGATAATATTATTTTTTCGCATTTTAATTTATCGAATTAGTATTGTTTTTTGTATATTTTTTTTTATTTAAATTTTTCTACATAGTTTACTACATTCATTCTTTTAATAACACACCACATTTAGGTATGGCAATTCTATATTATAAAAACTGTAAATCATTAAATTTTAATAATTAGATGATTTTAGTTGGGGTTCGGTCAATGTAGAAAAAACAAAAATGTAAAAATGTATTTTTTTTTAAAAAGGATTATCTGCCAACGTTTCGGCTTACATTGTAAGCCATCTTCAAGGCTATCATGAAGACGAGAAGAGGACGTCTTGTCACTAAGTTCACATTTCCATGACTGACAAAAAAAAAAAAAAAAAAAAGCTGAACAAAATGATTTTATTTTCGTCAACATTTCGGCCTGAATTGATGGACTATATCAGGGTAAATCGGGTGCTGAGTCATGCTTTGTTTACTGTAGAGCAAGATTCTCTCTCTCTCTATTTCTCTCTCTCTATCACCCCTGTCGAAAGCATGAAATTTAGGCCGAAACGTTGGCAAGAATAAAAATAATTTTTTAGCTTATTTAGGAGACCAAATCCTTGACTAACCTCTCCTCGTATAGCTCGACGATCAACTATTTACCNTTTTTTATTCTTATCCTATTGTATTTCAACAGCCCAGAAAATGGCTTCCAATGTAAGCCGAAACGTTGGCAGACAACTAAAAAAATACACATTTTTTTAAATATGTATTTTTTTTTGGATCTACCTTGACCGAACCCCTACAAAAAAACAAACATCTAACAGTAAAAAAAAAAATAACGTTTTTATTCTGAAAAAAAAGCATATTAATGAAATTATTTAAGAATGAAACTTTGATGGTTGGGAAAGCCCTCTCATTTTTAAAATATGAAAACCAAATTGTATGAACTATTTATTGACAGAAACCGAATGAGGGAGATAAGGGGGTCTACAACATGGCTGAAATTTATTATCGTAGTATCTTCATTACAAATCATTTTACGAGAAACTTTATTAGGGAAAAAATTTAATTTTCTAACGCTTATTTTATAATTTTATTAGAAAAATTATTATTAAATAATTAAGAATGGAACTACGAAGGTTCTTTTCCCAATTCTTCCAATCAAATATTGCAGATTAATTATTTACTATTTATTTATATATCCAGTTTTATTATCATAACTCATGCTCTCTTTTAAGATCAACAAGCTATTGAAGTCAATCTCTAATTAAACATGGGAAACCTGCTTAGTTAACTTAGCTAATGCTTATATGATTTTTCAATTTTAATCGACACATTCTTGTCAGAAATGGTTTCAATTCTGCACAAAATTCGCCTAGTAATCAACATACAATGTACAAGGACGTAAACGCTCAATATTAGGAGCAATAAAGATTTTTCAATTTATTTCTGTAAATGTACATACATGCCTAGAGATGAAATAATATTTAAATACTGAATATAACATCCTTATCCCAACTTCCGATTGCGTCAGGTACCTAGGCTTTCATCTTGACTTCCGTCCAACATGGAACACACATGCAAAAATCAAAAGACAGGAACTAAATAAGAGACTTGGACAACTTTACCAGCTACTAAGCCGCAAGTAACTTTAACTTTATAAGACGCTGCTGAGACCTATTTGGACTTATGGAATCGGACTGTGGGGAACTGCTAACCCCTACAACATCCAAAGAATACAATCCTTTCAATCCAAAGTCCTAAGAATCATAGTTGATGCACCGTATTACGTCGCAAATTACTTACTCCACAAAGACCTTAAAATCCCTTTAGTTAAGGACATCATTACAACCCGTTTAATAAATTCAACTCTGGCCTTTCCATGCATCCCAATCCTTTAGCCCAAACTCTATCCAGTATTACCCATCCTGATAATCCACCACGTCGCCTGAATAGGAAATGGCCCCGTGACCTTCTCTTTGCCAACACTTCATAAAAAAGAAAAGATATGGTA
>KZ815670.1:700619-728771 GCA_000696205.2 Oncopeltus fasciatus | reverse complement strand
ATATATAAACAATATAAAAATTGTTTTCTATTTTCTAATTAAAAAAAAGAACTGTGTTTGGTTGTAATGTAATTTATTTAATAATTTATTATTATTTACTTTGTAATAATAAAATTTAAGTATGAAAAGAACCACTTCAAATGAAGGTATCTCTCGGACATTTAAAAGTATGTAGGTAAACAAAATAATTAAAGCCATGACTTTTTAAGCATTTAAAACTGTATAATATAATATAATATTATATAATAACAGTGGCATTATCCATTAATGTGCGTAAAACATTGGTGTTTTTAGGCGCATTATTTCCTAGAGCCAAGAAAATAAAGCTTAAATTATTATTCATATTACTAAAGCTGTTATAACTAGAGCTAATGTCTTCTGGATAAGTCTAACTTCACGCAGGAACTGTGAAAATAAGCAGTTTTTCCATGTAAACGACATTTGTGATCTAACTCGCCGGAATTGACTTGAAGCTCAGTCAATATTTTTTATAGCAATTGTTTTACAAGAAAATTTGTAGAAAATAAATAATAGTAAATTGCATTTTACAAGAATTATGCTCTATAAACATTTTACTAATACTATTATCAAAAGAAATACGACAATAGCAAACTTTATTCATGTTTTATAAGCTTCTAAAACGAATAAGTCGAGATAGAAATTTGAATTTTTTAATACATTAATTATAATACTATTCTTATAAAAATGCATCTTTATAATTATTAAATCAGTGATCAGGCTGGATGCCGAGGAAATAGCCTTCAAAATGTATGATATGCATCACGCAATACATGCAGGTGGTGGTTGCAGGTATAGTGGTATACTGGCGCCCAGATATATTTCCGTTCGCTACTATTTTATAATGATATGAATGAATCAGAAAGCCTCTAAATACTGTTTTTATATGTTTTATAGTGGTCATTGATATGAGTTCCTTTCTTCCAATGTTTGATGGCAGGAGACACTGCCAAATGAATGACGCTGTATACTTTACACACACTAACTTTTACTATGTACTCTACTGTAACAATTGGGAACTCAGAGAGTAGAATACCGCTAAGCCTTCCATCATATAATGTATCTTATGATTTGAGTCGAAAGCCTTCAGAACTATTTTTCTCAAGCTCTCTTCTGGGGTATTTAACTCAACCCATCACAATTATACCCAAATCTATTTCAACCTATTCCTCTGCTTTATCATAACTCGTTTTTATTATTGCTATTTAGTTTGTTCAGTTTTGTATTGTCCAGTCAGTGTCCAACCAATGACTGCGTGCATTTTAAACGATCTAGTGCTGTCTGGTTTTATGTAAACAAAGTGGCATCTAGAATTCTTCCACACTCACATACATATACAAGCTCAAACAGTACATCAATTAAAGGCTTTATTGAATTTGGTAAATGTTTCGTTCTCTTTTAAATAATAGAATATTAGTGGAAATTTTAAAGAATATTATATCTGTGTATGATTTTTTTCAGCTGATATATTAGAAAAAAAGTTATTCACACAGTAGCTACTGAAACAAAGCAAATTTACATTGATTTATAGTTTTAAAATTTCAAAAAGTACAAAATTTAAGATTAAAAATTTGTCAACAAGACATTAAAGATTAACAAGACATTACTATTTGAATTGTTTCTAGAGAGAGATTCGTTTTGCTATTATGAGGACTGAAGGTCTTTCACTGGTCCAAGCATTGCCCATCGACCATAGCCCACCCATCGTCATTCGTCCATTGGACCATCAACCATCCTCTATAGCACACCGTCCATCGTCCATCTTCCATTATCCAACCACCATCGTCCCATCTTCCATAATCGCACCATCGCCCAAAGACCATCGTCAGTTATCCGACCATCGTCCATCATCTCATCGTCAATCGGCCATTGTCCACCATCATCCATCGTCCATTGTCCGACCATATTTCCAAGGTCGACCATCAACCATCAACCACCTACCATCGTTCATCGTTCATTGCCCATCATTCCATCATTGTCCTTCGTCTGTCGACCAACGTCTACCATCCTCCATTGACCTTCATCGCACATAGTCCATTGTCCCACCATCGCCCATCGTCCAATGTCCATAATCGTCCTTTGCCTATCTCCCATCGACCACCATCGTCCTTCGTACATCGCCCACCACCCATTGTCCCACCATCGCCCATCATCTCATCGTCAATCGGCCATTGTCCACCATCATCCATCGTCCATTGTCCGACCATCTTTCCAACATCGACCATCAACCATCTACCATCGTCCATCGTTCTTCGCCTGTCGACCAACGCCTCTCGTCCCACCATCGTCCATCCTTCCAGCATCCATCGCCCACCTTCCATCTACCAACGTCCACCATCCTACATTAACCTTCAATTCACGCACATCGTCCATTGTACCACCATCGCCCATCGTCCAATGTCCATAATCGTCCTTTGCCCATCTCCCATCGACCACTATCGTCCTTCGTACATCGCCCACCACCCATTGTCCCACCATCGCCCATCGACCACCAATCATGTCAATCATCACCGCATCAAATTTTTTTTTTTTTTTTCTATTATAAATAAGATATTAGCCTTCAAAATGTATGTATGCAAGATATACATCACAGGTGGTGGCTGAAGGTATACTGTCGCCCAGAACGACTTCCGTTCCTTACTATATTATTATGATATGAATGAATCATAAAACTTTTCTAACCTGCATTAATTTAATTTATGGTTTTTAATATGCGTTTGATTTTTGAATTTTTCAATGGAATGAGTCAGTGTCAATTAATGACGCCGTTTAATGTATACTTGAACTATGTACAAGAACCACTGATTGTTTGTATAAGAAAACTAGAAATTTTGTAATAATTAAGTAATATTTTTCGCGGAGGGGTGGAGAAAGTCAAGAGCCCCTAACAAGGGTGAATATAATCTAACCCCCAAGCCATTAATGAGCCAGTGGTATCCGGAAAGTAGCCCATATTCCAAATTAGGTTTGTCAATTTTTAAAATTACGAATGCAAGAAAATTATTTCTGTATATTTCTCTTTTTTAACTAGCCAACAGACCGTGATTTATTAAATTATTGACAACAAAAAGTATTGAATGATCAGTGTGATATACTAAATAATATTGTAATTAGTTCGTATTGGAAAGAGCTCTGGAACTCGGAAATTTAATTATTACCGCAATTATTTTAACTACAGGAAAATTATAACTCCCTTTGATATTTCACTCCACTAAATTTGAATTTTTTCTCGCTTTACTTATAGAGGGAGACCTAAATTTAAAATCTTAACATGTTTATTATTGGTTCTTCGAAAAAATTGTGTACGAAACAAGTGTAAAATTTTCATCGCCATCTTGGTTAATTCGTTAATATATTATTTTATATGCATTTAAGATAACAATTTTATATAAAATATTATTTTAAAAATANAAAAAAAAAAAAAAAAAAAAAAAAAAAAAAAAAAAAAAAAAAAAAAAAAATCAGAAGGTCTTTTACTGGAATTTACTGTTTAATACCAAAATTTCGACTTGCAATTTAATCCATATTTGGGCTAATGACCATAGCAAGGGGTTTCTGGAAGCCCGAGTGACTGGAAAGACATTAGGCTCCTTGCCACAAATTAGCTTAGAAAATGGCCTGTTTGTTTTCCTATGGACGATTGTTTCTAAATATCGAATTTGATTTTTTTAAATTGGGTCCCCAATACTTGAAATTAATAAATATTTCTTCTTCTTTTTTTTTTTTTTTAATATTGCCCAATATTAATTTTAGAAATTGCATTTAACATTAACAATGTTCGATAAACTTTTTCGGAAATGCTGAAGATGAATTCAAAGACAGTGAGTGGCGGGAAGCGAGGGGAGCAAACAGTTCACTGGTTCTCCGCTAGATAGTGACACGGGACCTCCTCTACTATCCCCCAGCCAGGCGTCTCTTCAGAGCAGATTTCCTTTTTCGTGTTCAGTCATTTTATTTTTTCTTCTGGTTTCCACATAGCTTTTGCTCTTATCTGTTTTTTCCACCATCCACAACGGTACCTATTTATCTATACAAATACACATAAATGAAAAAATTATATTATGAGTAAGTCATATCCAAGTCATATATGCTTTGAAAACTTCAACTGCATTTTTCTAAATCTAAAGTAAAATCTAGTAGTTCCAAAATGGCATTTGTTCACGAGAAATTGCCCCTTTTTTTTCCCTAAAATTTTTTCTGGTAAACATCATAATAATGCTGATTATTTTTTGGGGTGATGAAATTCACTGATTCTCACACAAATTTTCATGCCTCCAGTATTCCCGTAGGAAAAACATTTCCTGACCTAGTTACTTGGATGATGGCAGTGACACATACGGCACACCTGTCTCCGGCTTGTCTTGGAACTCATATTCTCGGCTTCTTGAATATCTCACTCTTGTTCGGAGCGCATCGCCCTAATGCCACACTCTACACCTTTAGGCGAGCACTTCCTCCTGGCAGACATGAAAATTCGATCCGCGGCCAGAACGGCTGTATTCACTTAGAGCCGTAGGACATATCCCACGCTAGCTGGAGTTTACGACAAGCCCTTAAATTCTACCGCAGGTTACGGCTATTGGTTTCGGTAAATTATCATTAGGGTTTTACTGCACAAAGACTCATTCATAAGTGATGAGTCCCCCGCTGCTGGAGTTACTCCAATGTTAGCAACACTATATTACTTATGAGAATGAATAATTCTCATCTGAAACAGGAGGTATCAGGTACCTGCAACTAAGTGTTGCTTTTATAATTTTTTTTTCTATAATAATATTCACCCTCGAGCAAAATTATATACCCTTCGAGCATAAATGATAAGAATTTCACATGAATAGAAATATTTACCTAAAACTGCCGAGTGATTATTAAGCATGGAATATTGGAAACTGATATATAATTTAAAAAAATTCTGGGTTCCTGATTTCTAAACACAACGATGTTTCGAGTCTACTGGTATTTACCTACAAAATAAGTAATTTCTAAATCCAAACAGCAACATAATTGGAATAAATAAATAATAACTTCTTTATAGCCTGAAGATGTTTACTAGTTGACTCGAAACGTCACAGTCAAATAGAAAGTGTCGAAAGTTATAAATTGCTCTGTTATCAAATTATGTCTTATCGACTTCACGTCAGTACTTCATAGCACTACTTTCGAAAAATTTAACGGATCTTTTATGATCTGCATAATAAAAGCTAAAAATATGGTAAATTATAATACACACACACACACACACTCACATATATATATATATATATACACAAACTTTACTGGGTGTNACTTATCAGAAGCTAAAATATGGTTTGTACAAAATTTAATACACACACACACACACTCACATATATATATATATATATATATATATATATATATATACACACACACACGCACATTTGTCTGTAAGTTCTCTAGAATTTCTAAAATAATGTTATATCAAATTCGTAATTTTTTTTTTTTTTTCAAACCATTATATGAGTTCGATAATCACGGAAACGATTTGGGGAGAGAGAATTAGAGAGGGAACACAATTTAGCATCTTAATACCCTTTTTTTATTATTATTAGCATTACTTAAAATGTATAGAACAAAATAGGACTAAAAGTAATTTTATAACTAATTTGAATCGCACAGGGTGCCAGAAATTTCTGGGTGTATATATAATTCTGGCTCCTTGTACGATTCAAATTAATAATGAAAAGTGGAATTACCATCAATTATTATCATGATTTGTAATTTTATATCATTTTTCAAAATAACGGGTATTAAGAAAAATATATTTGAGAATGTAAATTCCTGTTATGTAAGGGGCATCTTATTTTTAATATATATAATCCAAATTTAACATTGAAGCATTTCCATTAGAAATTCATTTTTGGTTTAAATCGAATGAGGTATATAAATGTTTAGAAAAACAGATTTAGTAGTTTTAAGGCGGTCAACTACTAAGATTATCAGCGATTTATAATTGTAATATATTCCTTGTCATTTGAGCTAAGAAAATTATTGGTCAAATGTAATTTTCTATATTTCATATTTTGTTACATGTCTACTATAAACGCTTGTTAAGGAAGAAATTTAAGAATGTATGAAGGATGAGTGACTTCCTTTTCAGACAGTCTAGAACAAAACTTAGTGGTCATACATTCTGCGCACATTTCTCTCAGGTTTGTATATTTCGTCATGTACTTTTATTTATATCCATCTACAAGGAAACATGGGGAATATTCTGTTTAGTTTTCTTCTGATGTGTAAGGAATGCAGTTTGGGGACAGCCTGTGTTTCTGCTCTAGAACACTTACGGAAACTGTGGCTTTACCCCTAAGGGATGGTTGTGTTCACCCCCTCCCCCCCCCCACCCCTGTCAGCATAGGGGATGAAAGGGACTTATGACGTCTCCACAGCCAGGCTGAGGTAGAGGTCGCACACAAGCAGTTAGAAAGCGTCACCGCAGCTCGGTTATTAGACATGCTGTTGACCCTGTGGCTCTCCTAATGGCAGTCGCAGACCGTTAGCTCTTTCGGGCTCACACCTCGTCATACTCCCCATATCTCTCTCCTCTCCCCACCGGCGGGGGACTGTCCGTCAAACATGATCAACCAAGACGCCCATAGGAAGGAGTAAATGGCTCAAGCTGCAAAAGTCAATGAAGAAAACAAAAAACCAATGGCTCCAGAATGACCTGGATGAAAAAATGGGAAGAAAACCATTATTAATAAATCTCTTTAATAAATCTGTAAATATATTTCTCATTTTGCGATTTTCGAGAGAAAAAAAATTATAGACAGCATTAGTAGTGGACATATTCACTATAATTCCATTTGTTTTTCTACTACAATCCCACCTTTCCCACTTCTAAATTTATGAAGAGCTTGTACTAATGTTTCTCAAATGAAGCCAATACTCCTAAATTTGTTATAACCTATGTCTTTACCACTCAAGACAGTAACACCTTCCGAGGTCAAATATATAATTTCTATTCTACCTATGCGAAAACCTCCCGGATATGATTTAATCACCGGCCTAATTCTCCTTAATCTTCCCAAGAGAGCAATTTTATTCCTTACCTACATCTTTAATTGTACTACGAACCACATACTTCCCACTTCTCTGGAGATATTGTGATATAATACTATTTCCAAAACCTGGAAAAACACCACATAACCCCTCATCCTATCGTCTTATACGTCTTCTTCCTTTACTTTCTAAGGTTTTCGAAAAAATTCTGTTAAAACGAATGATGTCTTCCATTGAACCCTACAATATCCTCCCAAATCATCAGTTTGGCTTCAGAAGTAAGCATTCTACTGTCCAGCAAGTGTTTCGCGTCGTAGATTACATTTCCATTTCCCTTGAGCGCAAGGAGTACAGCCCAGGACTTTTTAGGATGTTTCCCAAGCATTTGGTCCATAGAGTCTTGCACAGTGGTCTCCTGTTTAAATTGAAATACATACTTCCTAATAACACTTGCCTTATCCTTAATTCTTACTTATCCAACCGTTTCTTTAGGGTTCGGCAAGGATTTGATTACTCCGATTTCTACCAAGTGGAAGCGGGAGTTCCTCAAGGTAGTGTGCTTGGACCTATCCTATTTATCCTGTACACTGCTGACATCTCTACCCATCCAAGTACCCTATTAGCTCTATTTGTGGACGACAAGGCTCTCCTACATCGATCCTAAAACTTCTTCTAAAAATCTACAAGATCATCTTGTTAGCATCCAGAAATGGTGTGGCAAATGAAGAATAAAAATTAATGAAGCAAAATGCGTTAAAAAAAAATACTAAGTTACTAGTTAAATTTAATAATATTTCTTTACCACATTCAAATTCCGTTCGTTATCTTGGGTTCCATCCTGACTCACGAGTTACATGGGGTGAACATAATAAAATTAAAAGACACAAACTCAATCGGCGATATGGACTTCTTTACTGACTCATGAATAAGAACTCTAATCTTACGATAGAAAACAGACTGACGCTCTACAAAACCTTATTACGGCTAATCTGGACTTACGGAGTAGAAATCTGGGGTGCCGCCAAGCCTTCCAACATCCAATGATCCAGTCCTTTCTATCCAAAACCCTGAGAATAATTGCAAATGCTCCCTATTACGTATCCAATTCAGCCGAAGTCCCCATGCCAATTTTTAATGAATTTCCCATTTTGAAAGAGGGGGAATACAGATATGGCATTCAAAAACATTGTTAAAGACTTTCTTGCAAATACACGAGCATTGAATTACTCCGAAATTGTCCAGCAACTCTTGGAAAGCTTCCAAAAGCTAGGTTGCAACATGAGCATTAAATTGCATTTTTTACACAGCTACCTTGCTATTTTCCCGGACAATCTTAGTCCAGTAAGTGATGAGCAGGGTAAGCGTTTCCATCAAGATTTGAGGGTCATGGAAGCAAGGAATCAAGGTAGATGGGACGTACGTATGATGGCTGAGGAGCATCAACCGCCAATTTACACAAACTAAACATTTTTTACCATAACACTTACATAACGAAGATATTTAAAATTATTTTCCAATCCAAATTTGACAATATGTTCCTTTATATATATATGAGAGAGAATGAGAATGACAATAAATGAATAGATGATTTCGTTTTTGGTCAGAAATCGATGGAAGGCATATGATAGAGATCAAATTAAAAAATTATACTGTTAGATATGCGAAAAAAGTTATGAGACATTAATTAATTAATTAATCAAATGTATAAAATATAATTTTATAACATTTTAATTTACGTTAAATAATATTTTTACGAAAATTCATATTCAGGGAAATACTTAAAAAATGTAATTTAAAGTGTTGGTGGGTCCACTTTTAAAACATGATACCAAACTCAGAAGTAAGGATGTTGAAGAAGAGAGGGGGGAATGCTTGTCAAAAATTTATAATTTTAATAATTTGTCCTGGAAAGTTTTAAGAACATATGAGTTAACCACCTATTGGGGAAGATATACAAGAATGTAACTTAAAAGTCGAAACGCCTCCCACATTCTTCCCCCAGGGCAGTTTACATCAAAGCTTCGCCATATTATTGCGCTCTTGGTCCTCTAAGCTTCATAGTATTAATTCCGTGATTTACTCTTATTTATGCCTAGTTATAATGAAACATGGGAAATATTACCTTATTGAACACTACTGTTGGTCTTGGAATGTCCAATTATGGTTCAAAATTTTTCAACGGCAATATAAATAAATAGTGGGTAAGACAAAGCCTTAACTATTTTAACCTTATATATATACATTTTTTTTTATATTATATATTTTTACTCCACACGTAATACCGGTGTTTTTTTCTTTGTAAGTATAATGATCGGTTTAAACATTCAATATTCGTTTTTCAATATTTTATTCGTTTTTAAGTCCCCTGAATCCAAGGCAAATAATCTTAGATCCATATGATCTCTGTGTGTGTTCCAGAACCAAATTATAACTAAATGGGTGAATATTCCAGACGAATTTTTATATATTCATAGGGGTTGTGACTCCTTACTGGAACACTGTAAATATATATACCCGAGCAATTATTCGCACTTGGGCAAAAACTGAAAAGTATATTTCGAAATTGAAATGCAATAACAGCTCTGAAAATCTTGACTATACTTGCCAGAAGTTATTTTCCAGAAGTCTTTCCATAACATTCCTAGGTGTGTTCAGGAAAAGATGTTATGTGCAATGAAAAATTTACATTCACCAGTTTTATTCGTATTGAGCGAAACGATCCGCCCTACGATAAAATTGAATATTGCTTCCGCCCTTAAATTGCTGAAATTGTAATCCCACGAGTCGATCAATAAAAATCAAACTTGTTTTCTTTAAATTAAAATGGGAACAGTGCACGTAATACAAGTTCATTCCAACGATAAATCAAATTTTAATATAAGCTCCTCTAGGAGGAACACCCTTTATGCAATAAAGTCTGTATAAAATAAGAACAATTAGAAAAATTCTAAACCATATAATCTCCGAAATAGATGGGGCTGAAAGAGGGCTAAAAATGTAAGTAATAACATTAATTTAATAACTCCCTCACGCAGGACCTGTGTAAACTAAGCGAAATTCCCCAGTATCGTAGTTAAATATTTCTATTTGAGATTTACACGTCACTTGATCCTCCACAATTAAATAATTATTTTATCAATAAAACAAATCTCTGTTGTGTTTTCTTCACTACTTTGTACTTAATATTACTTCCGCTATATCGAACAGGAAGTTTTCCTCACATTTGGCATTTCAGGTATACCCCCACTCCTTATTACATACACTTATCAATAATATTTCATATAACTTATATCGTAAACAAATGAGTTAAAAATTTAACTTTAAAAATATATTTTATCTTGTAAAGTTAATATTCAATTACTTTTTTTGTGTGGTACAGGATTTATTTTAATGTTTTTAAGCGAATTATATACATAAATAGATTAAATGATCATAATTTAATTAATTTAAAACAACTCTTTTATGACGACCTGGGATTTAAATAAGACATAACTGAAATAACTCGCATTTGTATTTTATAAATCTTTAAAGCATCTTTAACTCAAAAGTACCATGATTTGTACAAATTAAATGTATTTTGTTTAAGATTTTTTTTAAGTAGCTTAATTGTACATTCAGCTTTATTGATTTTTTTTTAGCACATTAATCTGTGAATTTCAATTTTAATTTTTATACAAGACTAGTTCTAAAAATTTAGTATTTTTGACATAATCAAGTTTTACATTTTAAACTAATATTTAAATGAACTGATGGAATTGCTATTGACTGTGGGGCTAAAAGTTTATATATATATATATATATATATATATATATATATATATATATATATATATATATACATACACAAATATAAATTTAAAAGGGACTGATACCACAGGAATAATGAAATTAGAGAGTATCAAGTAGTATACCATGTGAAATAACACATGACTGAAAAATTTATTGAGTNATATATATATATATCTTATTTAACAATAAAAATATATAATTTTGGCTTTAGAATTACCAGGAATGATGTGTTCAGGAAAGTTTTCAGTAATCTTACTTAAATTCGTAAATATCTTTCTTAATAAGCTTTTTTCCCCGTAAAAATGTAGTAGAACATAAACGTTAGAATATATTTTTACACTCATCATATTATCTATAAACTTTTCTTAAATAATAACGATAATATCTCGTTTTGACTTTTCTCGAAAAACGTTAAATCATTATCTGATTTAAACCAAAAATTAATTCATTCAACAGATATAATACTACATTGCATTCATAAATATCTCCCAAAATATGGGAGTTTTTTTTAAATGTTATTGAAAAGAGCTGAGTGACTGTTAACTTTACTAATGAAATGTATAAAACAAAATAGTAGTGAAATGTGGGGGCCGAATGGGGTCATAACTTGTCTGCCCAAATTAAAAATTATTCAGGAAATTGAAGCTGGACTGCGAAGGTTGGCAAATTTTTACTTTGGCTTTATGCCCTCGCAGTGGTGACTACGAAATAAGCCAAATAAGCTAGATGTAAAAGGTAATTTTTTTTTATTTTCTTTTTATTCAATAATGCTCTTCAAATAATGCATATTAAGGAAGATTTAAGAATGTTTATTCAATTTTTGGGCTTGTGCAAATTGATAAAGATCTATTTTATTTTGAAATCGAGTAAAAAGGAGAGACAGGGAAAAATATTCGAATAATTGAATAATATATAATAATATCCTGGTAATTACAAATATTAATTAAGAACTTGTGAAACAGAAAAAACGCAAAATTTAAAATTCATCTTCACAAAAAGATGATATTTAAAAATACATTACTTACTATTATTTTATTTTATTTTTTAAATTCTTAATTGTCAGTTCGACAAGTATAAAGTATGTAGTCACATAATATTTTCCTTTCCTTTTAGAGTGGATAATGATAACCAATGAAATTTATTGCACCTAAAAATTAGGAAGATCAGCAACGGAGTGTCTGTCCAGCGTTTTGAATAATAACTTTATTATTGAAAACAGCCTTGTCCGCAATTATGTTATATTATCATATATTAATAATTCGTAAGTATCTAAATGAATTTTAATCATCGCAATATAGGGAAGAATACATCAATCTGAATTAACAATCATGGCTTTAGTTCAAATTAAATTAAATTACTCATAATCCATTGAATATGTTATTATATTCATAACGCTTGAATATCGTTGTTTACTGATTAATTTCAAACATGTTCGATTAATGTTAATTATCCCGTTAGTGATGTATTTACATATGTTTATAACCTTTCTTGTTATGCATATATCTAGTATAATGTGAACGCTGAGGCACGTGGTCCATTTCAAACAAATTTCCAATCTCCACGCGGCAAATTACTGGTGTAAAAGGATAATTAGATAAATCTATACTCGTTTCTCAACCAATTTCCAACAAAATTCGCTTCCAGTCGACGTACTCCCTGTCTATCCGTCCATTAACTATTTACTAATTTAAATAACTTTCCTTCAGGAAAATGAAAGTAATTTTAAGTCTATTTGGAAAGTGCACTTAACGATAATTATTTTTGCACATTTCAATATATTTGAATTTTTTTTTTTTATTATTTCACCTCCCCCCCACTTTTATGAAACATTTATATTCATGAAAGGAAAATATGCATCTATGGGTTGTCATACTTTTCTAAACATTCACGGACATTGGAAAACTTCTGGCACAGGGCAGAGTTCAAACACATAGAAGCAAGATTAGAGACCAGAAAACCACCCTTCGGCCAACCCTATTCCCCTAATAATATTTTTGTAATATAATAATTTTTTAGTATCCTACCATTTGAAATAGTTTTGTTGTGTCCTAGAATTTCTGAGTGCTTTCGTAATTAATCAGTGCATATATGCAAGTGTATACTGCGAATTCCCTGTGTGCTACTTGTATCAGCTACAATAACGTCACATTTTCAGTTGAAGGACTCGCATATATTGTATGCTATTATATAAATGGGTGTGTATGTGTTCGTGCTCTAACCATTAGATGTATTCGTTAATGGCAGTATTCGGTCGTGAAAAATGGTTTAATGGGATAAAATTGAAAATTCCTCAAAATTTCCCTATTGTTAGAGTTAGTAATTAATGCATAAAATTTTATTTATTAACATTTTAATTTTATGAGAGTTTGATAAAAAATGAATACCAATGAAGATATTTTAAAAAAGGGGTGGAGGGGTACGATGGTTAATTGGTAAGGGAATCGGACTTCTTAGCCAATGGCCTCCGAGTCAAAACGTTTTCTGTGCTTCTGTTTGTAATAATCTCGGAAATTCCTGTTGTGCTTCTGGGAACACGCAGCCTTAATAGGGTACCATTCTTCATTAAGTAGAAAAAATCAGGCGGCCAGAACTGTTTGCTGACCACACATGTTCTCTAAAGAGCAGTGGGTCGTTCGAACCATTAACCAGTGTATCTCCACCGAATCTCAAATTTGCTCGACGGACATTTAATTTAAATAATCATTGGCTAGCTCCATTTGGAGCGTTCTTTTCATGTTTAATAAATATTGTTCTCAGAAATACACCAATGGAAATGTCTCTCATCAAATATTAATTTACTAATTTTAACTTCTAATAATTATAATTATTTTTCACTGTAGAGCATTGACAAAAATATGAAATCGTTTTACCTTTGTTATAGTTGGCACTGGGAAAAGAGTATAAATACATATAATTGGTGTAAAGTGTAATTTTCCAACTTTTATGTTCAACAATTTTTTTCAAAAGAACGCTTTGCAAGGTATATATTTAAAATAATTTGAATTCAAGAGTATAATATTTCCTCCACCCTTTTATTTTTTTCAGGTTTTTATTGAAATACATTGGAAAGAAGTGGTAGTTTACTGATAGACCAAATTTGACAAATAATATATCTTCGTTATTATTAATGCCAAGAAAAAAAAA
Source organism: Oncopeltus fasciatus (assembly GCA_000696205.2). NCBI lineage: Eukaryota > Metazoa > Arthropoda > Insecta > Hemiptera > Lygaeidae > Oncopeltus > Oncopeltus fasciatus. The sequence goes on along the minus strand of KZ815670.1, from coordinate 714,800 downwards.
TTGCAAAACGTATTAAATAAAAAATTTAATTTTCTATAATTTATAGCCAGTAATATTTTTACCAAAAGCGCACAGTATGAATGCTACTAAAATATAATTAGATCTATATTATATAAAAATATAAATAAGTTGTTTGAGCAGCTTCTAAAAACTCTTCTAAGATAAGATATCTGAAAAGTTAACGCAGTTCTAGCATAATGGATTTTTATTCGTTTTTTAAAATTTATTTATTTTTTATGTGCTTTAGAAAATCGAAACCATACCACTGGGATTTATATGACATAGAAAGTTTATATGCAGATTTAGAATTCGCTTAGTTTTTGCAGCTCCTGCGTGAGGAACTATTTTTTATAAAGTAATTATCAAATTTAATTCTACAACTGTTTTCATTGATGGGACGTCATAAAAACTGAAATGTCTTCATACGTAAATAAAGGTCATGGTGTATATTTTTGTTAGACATAATTAATAAATCGAGTTTACTTACCTCGGGAACAGGAAGTACTTAAAAATAATAAAAAATCCTTTGCGATATCTTCCTGCTTTTTATTCCATTTGTCATAGGTCGAGAATATATGTCTTGAAATTTTCACAAAGAATGTTATCATCAGGAACTTTATTTATATTTTATTTTTCAATGAAAGTCCTAGTCTTAAACATCCGAACGATGAAAAATGTACAAAATTTATTGTACCATGTCATTAACTGCAGAAATTAAATTAACTCTCAACTATGTACTTTTAAGACACCATCTTCCAAAGCTTACACACACACAAAAAAAATTGAAGTGCTTCATATGTATTTAAAATTTTGTTTTGTACATAGATACAATTGAATAGTGTTCCTATGTGTATGAAAATCTAGGAGTATTCTTTGAATTTTTCAGCACATAAAATTGATCTATTTAAAAAAAGTAAATTTAAAGTGCTTTAATATAATTCTCAAGATTTTCGAAAATGTCTTCCATCTTCACTAATCGTACAATAAGTTTGGCCGTTTTTCCACTTCTCCAACTTTTCGACTAATTATATGTCCAAAATTCTAACTCATCTACGGTTAGGAGAAATCAGTACCATTTCCTCAGCTTCTGTGTGAATTTATCTTCAATTTGTATTTATTGCTAACAGCCTTAAATAATATTCGTTTTTCCTTTTACTTGTACATTTTTTGTTTTTCTTTAATTTTTTTTTACAAATAATAAATACTTTTAATTTTTATTNTTTATTAATTAATATTAATTTATTCAGAGTTTGAGTGCCCTTATAGTGTAAGTATAGTGCCCTTATAACTAGGCTTTCAGATTTTAAAGATAATAAAAATCTCTTTCATGTAATATTTATGGGGGAAATCTGCTTGTTTTATGCCTCTGCTTAATTAAATTTATAATATTGTTTAAAATATAGTGTAAACAAAACACAAATAAGTCTATATAATGTTAATAGAGAATAAGGATAGATTCAGAAGGAGTCTAAGTCTCTTGAAAAATTATAATTTAACTTTATTTTATTTCTATTATCATAATATAACAACAACAAATGCATGTTTAAGTGTCCTGAGCTTGATCGACAAAATGAGAATAAAGATGCCATATTTTCGTAGATTTTTCTCAATAAAATTTTTTTCAAAAAAATGTTTTGCTTTTTTACATATCAACAGAAGGATAAAAGGAATTCAATATAAAAGATGAATTGAAAAAACATAAATATGATAATTTCTCACAATTAATTTATCCATAAATACACAACTCTACAATCTTATTTTCATTATATATCTGGTACATTACATGTACAATAATAATCATACAGATTTGTAATAAATAAATACTGATCAAATAGCTGTTTGTAATTATGTAAATTTTAAATAAAATAAAATTATAATAATAAAAGAAAATGTTTCTAATAAAACTATAAACAACAATATGTTCACACGTCTATATCTATATGTTTACAGAGTATTATACAATAAAACATAACATTTAATTACAAAGGGAGAGGGAGGGGAAATTGCACAAATAGAGACGGTGTCTTTTCAGGAACCCGAATCCTTACATATAGTGACATTCATACACAAATCAGAGACAGCAAGTAGTAAATACAAATACGAACATAGTGCACTGTGTTCTAAAATACATTCTAATAGGAACAGTCACAGTGCTACAAATTCATAGGTCTCAAGTGACCTAAAGTTTTTTTGTTTTTTTTTCAATATTTTTTAAATATTTTTTTTCTAAAAATCTTTGGAGAAAGAGGAAGCTAAAAATTGAACATATTGTTTTTTTTATACTTAATTATATTTATAATTNATATTTATTTAATTTATTAATAGTATATTTTACCCTGTAGTATTGTTTCTATATAGTATTGGAAGGAGGGGAATACATGAATTACATTTGATAAAGGCTTTCGTTAAAAACATTTAGTGAAGGTTGAATATTCTAGATACAATTCTTATAAAAATAATAGTAGAACTTATATCATGATCTAAGTAGAGGAACATACTTGGTATTAACAATTACCGTATCCTAATATTATAAAATTTATTGCAAATATTTAATTGTCAATAAAAGATTCAAGAGCTGCACAGAAGATAACTTGACAATTTTATCTTGCAAACACAGAGTAATTTTTATTTAATTTGGAATTAATATTCACTCTTCTTTGTGATTAAATTTTAACAATTTTTTTTTGTTGATCGTATGTGATTTACGTTTATCTGTCCCGCTTTCTCTCTCTATACATTTATGTATTTAGTCATATTTACGATAAATTTAAATAACGCTTTTTGTAGAGAATATATTATATACAATAATACACATATATGACATTTACACACGTTTATACATAAGGAATTCAATAATACATAAAAATACAAAATATTATATAACAAAAACTCTCAATAATGTGGTAAACAAAAACTTAAAGAATTGTTCCTTTCACTCATCGGAATATTATATCACATATTTCTTTAAGTACTCTAACAAAATTTATATTCCTCAAAGTCTTTAGGGGCTTTTGGAAATTTTATTCCATTTGGAATGTAGTTTTGTTTAGAAAATGTGTTCTGAAATTTGTAACAGACATTTTTGTGGGTCCGAGAAAGGCGGTTAACTGCTTCGAGAGAAAATATACATTTCAACTTATTACACAAAGCAAGAAACTGTGTCTCCTGGACCCAAAAATTTTGCATCGTAGCAGTTCAGGGCACATTTTCTGAGACAACAAGTTAATGTAGAACAAGTTTTTTGTCTTTTGTACTTAAAAACAAATACTCGCAGGAATGATTTCCAGGAGAATCGTTTGCTAATAAAGAGTCATTAATATAAAACAGGACACAATGAAAACATAGTTGTAAATGCCCTAAGAAAAATGTACAAAATATAATTATATTTAAGAATAGAATGAGATTTATAGAATTTTTATACAAATGATTTCAATTTAAGTACAGTACATTGAACCATGAGAGAAAACATTGCTTTGGCGTCAAACACTATTCAACAATTGTGAATAAAAGTCTACATAGGGTGCACTGTCAGGATCTGGTGGGTGCTGGCAGTGGTCCTCCCTAGTATATGCTCTGGGGTGGGAGGGTCGGGAAACCGGCCCAGGGGCAGAGTCATGTGGAGGCTGTGTCCTTTGGCGTCGAAGAGGCTGTGTCTTCGTCTCCGGACATGATGGCGGGCAAGTGTTCCATCTTGATGTTCTGGTTCACGACGCACTTCCTCATGTGCTTTTCCAGCGTCGAGGGCACTGAGAAAGGCATCTCGCAGAACCGGCACCTGTAGACGTCCTTGCCCATCCTCCCGTGAGTCTTCATATGCCTTGTCAATTTCGAGCTTTGGGCGCAGGCGTAGGAGCAGAGCTCACATTTGTACGGTTTCTCGCCTGTGTGCGATCTCCGGTGAACTGTCAGGTTACTGCAGTTCTTGAATACCTTTCCGCAGAATTCGCAAGTGTCGTTCCTCTTGTTACTCTCTTTCCTCATACCCTGTGAAGTCAGTCCGAGGTTGCCTAGGTTCAGGGCGGCCGCGGCAGCGGCAGCGGCCAGAGAAGTCCCGGGTGTTGTGGGGACTTTCTTGTCCTTCAGGATGTCGGAATCTGCGCCGTTCCCTCCGAACATGTGATCTCTGTGGTGAGCGGAGAGACCGGGAAACCAGAGCCCCGCGTACATATCTCGATCTCCAGATCTCAAATCCCTTCCTTCGAGTTTAGCCCTTTTGCTAGCGTCAAAAGGATTTTCCAAAGATGGACCGAATATACCATGTGGTCCTCCCACGAGATCTAACTGTGGCTGCCCTGTAATCATGTTTTTTGCAAACTCTTCTCGAAAGCGCATAGCAGCCGATTTTTCCAAGAGACCATTTTCTAGCCTTGAAGTAGGCTTCCCACTGTTGTTATTGTCCATAAGGTGGGAACGGTGAAGGAGGTCATCTTTCCTTGATATCAAATGATGTGCACCAACTGACTCTTGTAGAGCTGCTTTATAGGCCTCGCTATATTGCTGAATATTGCTCAGCCCAAATTTGTCCATCAATTCACCAACAAGTGAACCGGAAGACGTTTTGTCAGGATGAGGAGAGCCCGACCCGCCTTTCTGTTCTCCTGAATTAGGTGGAGTTGAAGATGTAGATTTGGTGGTAAGATCTTCAGGAGCATCACCTCCAAGGTCATCATCCTCATCTCCTTCTTCCTCTTCCATTTCCATCTCTTCTTCATCTTCCTCGTCCTCCTCCTCATCTTCTTCCTCATCGATATCATCATCATCGTCTTCTTCATCATCTAATGTTTCTACCGAACCAGCATTAGACATCTGATCCGGAGTAGAGTTAATACTGCCACTTCCATTAGGATTACCATCATCGCCAATTGAATTCTTACTCCTGCTTCGTTTGTGAACTTTCATATGCCTTTTGAGCTTAGAACTCTGAGAACAAGCATGGTTACAGACAGAACATTTGTAAGGTTTCTCCCCTGTATGTGATCGTCTGTGAACTAAGAGATTGCTTTGGAATCGAAATTTTTTACCACAGTAATCACAAGGATGAATTCTATTGGGGTCAGATATGTCCATACTTTCCGAGGCTGCGTTATCGGAAAAATCCGGTTTGGCGGGAGGCGTCGAAGCAGATCTAGGAGTGGACGTGAGATCAACAGTTTCCTCTTGGGGGGCATCCTTAGCAGGGGCGGGCTTCTGTTCAGCAGGAGGAGTAGACTGCTGAGGCCTGGGAGTCGGTGACCTGACAGTACCGGGTGGGATGTTATTGTTATTGGTACTGCTATTGTTATTGTTGTTAAACATTAAGGAAGGTGCCATACTGACGGGCGTCGGAATGCTGTTATTAGGACTAGTGAAAGGAGGCGTCAGTTTCCTCGGAGAAGGAGAAGAGTTGCCGTTGGCGGCGCCTGGACTGGTGGTACCAGCTAGCTGCCGCAGCCTCTGCGAGTAGAAATCTATCTGTGGCTCGAGAGAGAGCGGTAGCGAAGGCGGTGGAGGTAGGGACCTCGTAGTCGGAGGTGCCCGTTCGGCGGCCGGAGGCCCGAAAGGCGGGGGTGGCACCGCCCCGGCCACCGCCGCCGCCAACCCTAAAGGGTGGTGCCTGAACTGTTCTGAGACGAGGTGTTCCATCCTGAAGTGGTGGTCGCTATGACTAGAGGGCCTCGCGAAAAGAGATCCGCCGCTGGCGAGAGAGGTCGGGGCGAAGGTCGGATGGCGGGCCGGTTCGAGAGGCATCCTCAGGAGGCCTCCGACGGTGAAGGGGTTATGGAGAGGAAGGTGGGGGTCGATGAGAGGCGATGGAAGGCGGGATGAGGTGGGTGGCGCGGTCGGTGGTGGGAGAGCCAGGGGTGCGCTGGAACATCCCGGAGATCCACTGCTGCACGTGGAAGAGGTCGATTGGTTCTTCCCCACAGAGGTTCCCGGAGACGAGCTCATCGATGACACAGACATTGAAGAACTACTCTCTACGTAAATCTTGATACCGTGGCTGTTCTGAACGTGCTGGACCAGCCTCCAAGCGGAGTGCAGTCTCGCCTTGCACGTCGAACACACATAATTGCTGGGCTCTGAAACAGAAAAAAAATTGCGATTAAATTCATTTGTCAATATAATAAATAATGTGCATAGAATAAAATGCTATATATGAGCTTAAGAAGAAAATAAGGTTTACAATTATTTAAGCCTTTACTTATTATTACTTTGCGAAATGATAAGCAGTTGTATAGCAGAAGGGTTCTGAAATATATTTTTGGTAAAACTCTGGTTTCAAAAATCCTACTAAGTATTGGAATTCTAATCCTTATCAATGTAAAAGTATTTTATGAGACTAAAACTTGGAAAAATATGATGCGTATGGTAAACAACCTATCAAGACATTAAATGACATTAAATGAAAATAATTATCAGTAGATGTTTTATCATTGGGTTTCGGTCATGGTTGGATTTTAGCCTGAAATACAATTTTCAAAAATCCCTGCTAAATCTGCACGCAACCTTGACCAAACCAAAAAAAAAAAAAACATCTAATAATACTCTCCATTTTAAAATTAATATAGTAATATACTGCTCGGCAACTATTGTAAGAGTTTTTAAGGAATCTATTAAATTTAATTAAACTAGGCTCTACAGAATTGTAATTCAATTTCCTAATTTGGAACATTAGATAGCTAATAAACTCTATTCAACAACTTAATGCTAATTTAACGTAATTAGAGATAGGCAAAATACAATTAAAATTTGAAAAAAAAATTTAGCTAAATTGATCAGATTTCCTCAGTCTTTTAGACTCTTAATTAAATTACAGCAAACTCTCTAAATGACGACCAGAGAGGGAAAAAACATACATAACAATAGTCTAGATTAAAAGGCCCAAAAGAAATCCTGTGAAATCAGTTTGACAGGGAACATGTACAAAGTTAGTTAATTATGTGCTGGTCGTAAACAGAGCGACGCAGGAGGGGTGGGGGGAGGGTTTCATCCCCTAATTACGTGGACTGGACAAGTTCGGCGCTGCGAACAACTTTTACAGGCGACAAAACTAAGAGGGGTGCAAAACAGGAGTCGGCTCCAGTTAATATTCCATTGAAACGGGCTGAATTATACATATGGCGACTGCAGCTCTGGATGCGTGGAATGCATCCCACCCCCATCATCAGCCCTGCATAATTGAGGATGAGCTATGAGCGCTCTGGAGTCAGCGACGACAGGAGGGAGGTTTTTACCGCGAGCCGATATCGACCGGGGATAGAAGAGTCCTCCCCCCCCCCCCAGAACGTGGGGTGGATTGACATTTTTCATTATTTGCAGGAGTGTTTCGGAGGTCATTGCCAACATGTGTCTTTACAGCGGCGAACTCTTACAGGCTGACGCAGAAGCACACCTCCTTGGGGGTGTATAAGGTATTTCTTTTAAGTACCCTTGTGGGTTTTTTTTTTTTTTTTTTTTTTAATATGGTTTATTAACCTTTGGTCTTTTTATTTTTTTTTTTTAATAGAAGCCGTATAAAATAAAGCGACAAGCTATACTGCAAAATGTCGCCTACTCAATAAAACTGCTCCCTTGAAATTTATTATACCTACTGCTTATACCGTTACTGTCTCACGACTCCTGCTAAAATCCAAGTACGAAATATACAGTACTATTACATAACTCGCAAAAGAATTAAACCTCATTAACAACTAAATAAGTAAAAAAAATTAAAAATATTTTTTGATCAACTCTACTGAGAAAAATTTTAAGATGGTATCGGGGGCTACATTATACTTTTTCATGCATCATGAGAGACAAAATAAAGTTGTTTTCGATTTCTTTTCGTGATTTCCTAGCTGAGATTTATTTAGACAGAGACTACAAGGAAAAATTGATAAAACATTTGATTATAAAGAGAAATTTTTTTAAAGAAACCCAAAAAAACATGTATCAAACAGAGTTTTTGATCGCAGAAGTTGATAAAAAAATACAATTTTTAAAAAAGTGTGCACATTTCATGTATTAAACATTCGTGTTCATGAAAATTTGATCCAGATGGTAAAACGTCCCCTTCTCGCCTTCATGATAGCCATGGGGGTGACTTACAATGTAAGCCGAAACCTCGGCAGGTAATTAAAAAATTCATTTTTTTTTTTTAAATTGTACTTTTTGGATCAACCCTGACGTAACCCCAACAAAAAAACCTCTACTGACAAGGAAACATGTGTATGTTTCCAGGTTGTGTGAACAGGTTTCAGATGTCGGAGAGGGGTCACACGCACGGTTTGACATCAGCTCGGATCAGTCTCCCAATCATATACCCCCAAATGTGATTTATAATTTCTTCCGACCCATTTCCCTGACTGACTGCAATCAATGCCAAGGCCGCCCCACGTAGGATATCTGATAAGGCAATTTCAAGTGCCATTCTTACAAAATCCTTACTTTTATCTGACGGAAATAACTGCAGTTCAGGGAATCCCTCTGCACTGAGCCGTTCCCTGGCAGAGCGCTATCTTTGTAAGTGAAACCTTCAATGCAGGTTATATATTTATTATTTCTACGCTCCCTTCTATTATGATTCAAACTATACCTTTCGTAACAAGCTTGGAAACCCATTTACAAAGGCCCCATCAATAACCGGTCCTACTTGTATTCCATTGTCTTTGACGTACAAACCCTAAGGCAAATCTTTTCAGTAATTATCATTTTGCCCAATTTATGAAGACTTTGGACATTATATAGAGTAAAATACTACAGAATACTCCGACAGTCCGCTACCTTGGGTTCTACCTAGACAGTAAACTAACCTGGAAGACTCACTTACAGACAAAGAGACAAGAGCTAAACAGACGCTTTGGACAGCTCTACGGATTGCTGAACCACAGGTCCAGATTAACAATAGAAAACAAAATAACTCTTTACAAAACATTAATTAGACTTATCTAGACATATGGTATTGAATTTGCACAGCGAAGACATCAAACATTAGATGTATCCAGGGGTTCCAGTCCAAAGTCCTTCGCACAATCCTCAACACTCCTCCCTACGTATCCAATAAAACCATCCATTCTGACCTGCAAGTACCTTTTGTTTCCGAGCTTATCCCCTTCAGGTTTGATAAGTTCCACACAAACCTCCAAGGACATCCAAATCCTCTAGTCCTTTCCCTGGCATCCAACGTTCATCCCGACCACCCTTCCCGACGCCTCAAGAGGAGGTGGCCAAAGGACCTCCTACTCCAGCCAGTTTAGTTAAAATATCAAGGGAGTGAATGCACTGGCATTTTTCTCCCACTCTCACTCCTTCCTCGACTCCCTGCCTAGTCTCCTTCTTATCCTAGGATAAGGAGAAGATGGGTGACGGATAGTCTATCGCGGGTTAACCTGGGCTCCTCTCTGAGGACAGGTAACGTCCCGGGATAGACGAGCAAGGACAACAATGTACCCAATCAAAAATTAAGTGTATGAAATGTACAGAATAATTTTTTTCTTAATAAAGGGTTATTTATTAAAAATACTACAGAATTGTTATTATTCATATTCTCTTTTCAACAGAAATGACAATTAACCTAAAAAAAAAAGTTCTTTACATAGCTGAATTATATGGTTTTCAAACAACTTACATTTAGATTTATATGTAATTTTAATCATAGAATTTTTTTTTGTACGTAATGAGAAAGAAAATGTAATGGATGTAGGAGATTTTCATGCTAAGAAATAATGAAATAAAAATAAATGGAGAGTAAAGGACAGTTTGACCGTTGAGCGGCGGCTGAGCAGAAAGAAGAGAACAGGATTAATATTCAGAAAGAGATCCATTTTTTTTTTCAAACTCTTTTACTTTATTTTATTAATCCTTGCCCGAGAGAAGAATAGGAGTCAGAGAGAGAGGGAGGAAGAGACAGTGTGGGAGTGAGAAGAGAGAAAAGAGAGAGATAATTTATTTTTTGGACGAGACGAGGTAGGCTCAATGACCACCAGCCTACTTAGGTATGCCTAGCTCGTGGGGTCCAGCCGCTCCCTCTACCGCCCCCTCTCCTCCCTTTATCAATATTGCTGCACCCGCTACCAGGGTGCCGAGAGGGCTAGGCAACCCCTAACAAAGATTTGATGTAGGATTAGGGGTGGGAATGCGACGTGTGGACGTATCATGGTCATCGTGGTGAAACGATACCGTAATTTGTCTATCTTTACACTAGTGTAGACACGATAACACGTGCCAATATATTTTGCCATCTGTGCAATGCATAGCATGCATGTTGGACTGATATGTTTGAATATATATATATATTCATTGAATATATGTGTAATAAATATTTTTTTAAATGAACTAAAAACTAAACAAAAAAATAAAGTAAATGAAAAATTGAGAATAAAATAATAATATAGCAGAGAAAAAAAACTTGAAATTATTTATTAAACACAATATCATGCTACTAGAAAACAATACTGTGGCCTAGTAAACTAAGTCCGAAGAAACCAATGCAGCATCCTTAACTTGAGCAAATACTGCTAGTTATTTTCTAGCAACTTATCGGATCAGAGAATAATGAGAGATGTCTCCGACGAGGGGAATCAAAAAGTTTTTCCAGTTTTAATTTTTTCAAGGAAAGTTAATATTAAATCATCATTAATAATAATATATGCAAGATAAAAAATGGGCAGAAAAATAAATACTAACAGATAATTCACTATTATTCAGTGATGTTTATTTATTCTGGGAAGGAAATAGGGCGAAGTGATGCAAAAACGGAAGGCCCCTGACCACACAGAGGGGTGAAAAAGTAGCTCGCACTCACCCCCGTGGCAGAGTGGAAGGGGAAGACCTAAATAAGGAGATATGCATAAGAAGGCCTGGGAAATAGCCCTGGGAGGTGGGGGTTGGGTGGGGGTAATGGATTGGGGATTCCCCCCCCCCCCAGCTTCCTCCCCTCTCTGGGCTGCTCACATCCGCTTCCGGCTCCCTGCCGACCGCCTTCCGATGACCGCTCTCTCTGAGGATACTCCAAGATCGAAGGAGAGGGGGGATTTGGACCTATTCTTATACCCTCTGCCAAGACGAAATACACTCTTCCCCTGACACAACCCCCTTTAAAAAAAATAACCCTCCAAAAAACATGTGGATCGACAGTCACTCATTCAACTATTCAAAAAAATTTTAAGGAGTGTAAAAAAAAAAATGTTTAAATTAAAATATTAATAATAAAACAACATGAATTACAAATCTCAGCTATGAGATATAATCAATACAAATTTTAAGAGTTGTAAATTAAGTAGCATTAAATGCTTATTATAGAAGTCTTGTCATTTCTAAAAATACAAGTATCAATAGTACATTTTTATTCTTGGTAATTTGCAATTACAGAATATGAATAATAAAATAAAGAAATACATTTATAAATACCCAAAAGATAATTGGTGAGTAAAGTGGATAACAGTCATAAGACAACTGAAGTAAAATGTTGGAGTTGGCAGGTATCTTTTCAGAAACCGTTTACCATAATTATGTAACAAAACAATAAATAAACTATATGATAGTTTTTAAATTGTTGAACAATATTCTAATTTTTGGTGTACAAAATTAAACAAATCCCTTAACACCATTTTCCATTGAGGCATTTTTTTCCTTCATCCACATTGTTACTTTTCATCCTCACCCACCCTTAAATTATTAATTTCATAAATCAAGTTCATTAGGATGTATCGCCTATTCATTCTATCGATTAAAGATATTCTTTAGTTCCATTTTCAATTTACATTATTGTAATAAAATAAAAAAAAATGTTTTAATTAAGCGGGACTATGGAGCGATTTTTCTTTCTTTTTTTTTTCTCCCTTAAGGAGATGGCTTATCAGACCTAGGGGTTGGAAGCTGCAGGGGCTTCGGACAGCTGTTCTTAGATATAATAAGGAAGGGGTGAGATCCTGAGATAAGATGCGAACCATCGCCTTAAAGAACTGGATGAGGGTGGCCACTAAGGTGAAGTTATATATTAAAAAAGTCCAGCAAGACGGGAACCTAAGCTAGATCAATTGCTTGTATAACTTAATAATAGCAAACACTCACACATTTATATTTTTATGCAAGCGCTCCCAAATACACACTAAAACAAAAAAGGTACCAAAAAAACAACGGATTTATAAGATCCGACAGTCTACAGGTGGCAACTCATCTAAGGAAATTAACCAATAAAGAAAATCATGAAATTTTTTTTCGACAATGATGGAGATTAATAAACTAATTATATGCCAGTGAGAAACTAAAGAAAGGCCTCATTGGCTAGAGGGATAGGGAGTTCATTTCCCGCCTTAAAATGGATAACGCAAAATACTAAGTAAATAATAATAATGAAACAATAAATAAATAATAAAACTAAGGGAACTTTAATTCAGAAGTTAGGGGTTTTCCTTGGTAAAATACAGGAACTCCTCTATTAGGAATTATGTGTTCGTTTTACCGCTCTCAGATTTAGGGGCTTAAAAGTGCGGACTTGATCATCGACGTTTTCTCGCGGACTTAAAGTTTGCAGGCGTCTTGCCCTATTTAGGATTGGGGGGGGGGGCTTTATCCATGAAATAATTATGCGTAATTTCTGGAAAGGTTTTATTAATTATACATGTGTTTGTAAAATAAATTTCCGGCAGCCTCTTCTAATCCCCTTCTGCCTCGCAGATTACGTTAAGGAGGCAGGGGAAAGGTGAATATTTAAACATGGACTAATCCCCCCGTCCGAAGTGAGGATTAAAAGTGAGGACTCAATTCCTTCGGGCTATAGACGTCAATTCCACCGTACGCTGCATTCGGGGAAAGAAAATACATTTTATTTAATATTTACTGAGAATCTATATAATACTTATTTACAAGTATTACAATTTCAATTATAGAGGAAATACTAGAAATTTTCTTGGTCCAAAATAACCTAAAACACTCCTCTCCGTCATCCATCCTATTTCGAGCATTAATGATCTCATGATTTCTTTTATAAGTAAAATTTTAAATATAGGACATAAATAAACAGAAAAAGAAATATGACGAGTACTAGAGCAATTAACAAATTAAAACTTTTAAAAAAACACTTTATGAACTAAAGAAGAAATTTTTTGAAAATAAACTTTAAAATTTATAAAGTCAAAATAAACTAAATAGCTACATTTCCTGTCAGAAATTCCCTAAAAAANAACTATTAACAATAAATTAAAACGTCAATGCAACAAGCAAATGCAAAATACTGTTCACAGGTAGTATTTAAATTACTAAAATTATAAAATCCCATAAAAGTATTAGATAATCAAGCAATTTTATATAGATAATAATATTTAGATAATAAGCAATATATTTAATCATAGCTTATGAAGATGTCTGTTAAATTTTCCGACTATTTTTGCAACAAAAGCATAGCTGGATGATTGAATCTTTACCACAACAATACCAAATGTTTCAATTAATTTTATTCATTTATTTTTTTTTTTTTTTTTACAGATTTCAAGTACAAGTTGTTATTATGAGCAAAGAGGAATTTGGAGATTTACCAATAGACTGTTTCGCCGGTGAGGCGATGCCTTCAGGCAAGATGACAGACAATGTTTGATTGGTTGGTTCATTAAGGGACACACCCCAGGGAATCAGGGTGACAAGAACGCCTCAAGAATGTTTGCCCGGGATCAACGATTGCCGCCAAAAAGGGGGTGGGTGTAGGGGGTAACTTAATTTATTTATCACCGGATAAGAGTGTGTCTTATCGGAGGGTCAGAAAACCTCCATTATGCTTCCACTGGTATCCCAGCAGCGCCATCTTGAAAGAGAGTTAGGGGGGAGGGGGGGGATTCTCGATAAGAAGACAAGGCCCCTCATAAATAACTTGTGGGGCGAATTTCCGAGGAGATTTGGTCCGCGATGAGAGTTTTTCGATGCAAATCCACTCTTCCCGGGGTGTAAAGGACATTTTGGGGGAAGAATGGAGACAAGTACAGGGGTAAAAAGTCAACCATTATGCCATTGAGTCCACATCATCATAGACACTACCCATATGCATCGGTAGGGAGACCATTCTACAATGATTCCTTTAAACTGAATACTGAGTTCTCTTATTCTTTGATAAGGTCTTGTTTTTTTTTTGGCCATTCCCATTTCTATATAATTCATATACTGTTAACAGGGAGAAATTCGCTGGATTTAAGTCACCCCCGCGTGGCGTACGTCCTGTGAGAACGGGGGGGG
>KZ815670.1:671541-700591 GCA_000696205.2 Oncopeltus fasciatus | reverse complement strand
TTTGGGGGGGGGGGGGGGGGGGGGGGGGGGGGGTCGTGAGAGTAAGAGGCCAAAGGACTGGGAGACTTAAAATTCCGTCGCACGTAGACGCTAACTCGCCGTTAAAACGGATAGTCACATATCCGAAGGCGCGGTCATTCGGCTTTACGGCCCACAGAGGGCTTTGTCTGCAGGAGGTGGCGAGAAAGTCTGGCTACGCCGCTGCTGTGGTACATGGTGAAAGCGCCAACGCAATGACACTTGGCTTCGGTGTCACAGAGTAAAACTCACAACTCGAAAGAGGGCTTAAGTACGATCCACAGAATTTAAGCTTAAAATTTCTCTACAATGGTATGTATATTACAATTTTTACTACTTATGTAAACATGGAGAAAATTTCGTTTTGTTTTAGACTTCGAGAAGTTATTGATGAATAACTGAACCCCAGAAGAAATACATATAAAAAGCAAACAAAAACTATCAAACTCACTTTTAAAAAATTTAACTCTCTTCTGTAAAAACAATATTAAAAATTGATAATAAGAGTTCTGATTTTACATATTTCTACTGATTCATAACTAACTAATTGCCCATACAGATGGCTTCTATGTACAAATAACAAAAAACATAGCTCTTGTCAATTCAAGAATAACTGTTATTTGAAATATTATTTGTTTGGAGTAATTTTTGACTATCATTAACCAGAAAATCGGTAGTTATCAGTGAAATTAAGGTCAGAAAAATGCCCTAAAAGTGATGGGGTAATTAAATTTGGCGGGTTATGGTCAATGAGCTGAGAATATACTTACTAGTATTTACTTTATTTTTTTGTGGTATTTAATCCCACTTAAATTTTAACAATTTTTAGTGCAAGGGAACAGAATAAAAAATCTAACTGTCCCAGCCAGGACACGAACCTATGTCTAAATGTCCAGGCTGGGACAGTTAGATTTTTTATTCTGTTCCCTTGCACTAAAAATTGACGATTTACTAGTAAGTATTGTTGGATGGAAAGATGGATGGAGAATTGCTTTCTTAGTGGGGAAAAATACATAGAAATTAAAGTTTTCCAAGACCTTGGTTATTATTATTGTAGAATTTGTAAATAAATAAAAAATTCTCTACTAATACATAGAAAACATACTGTCAACAGAAGAATTTATTGAAAACTATTAAATTTTATTATAGATTAATTTCGTTGTTGTAACATCAATTGTTAAATTTCAACCTTTATTATATATTGTCTTAGTAATTTTTGTATTATAATTAAAAAAAATATAATCCTCAAAAATATAAATTTAAATGCATTTATTTGAAAGTACACTCAAATAATTAAATTTAGCTTAAATCAAGCCAAAGAATAATAAATTTCTATTCTTGTTTTATAGCAATTAGCTGCATTAATAATTTTTCTTAAAAGAAGTTTTACGACAAATTATGCTGAAATAAACACAAATATTCTTGATATAAATAATTTTTCATATCAAACGTGATAAATTCAGCTATATAGAAAATAATTAGGTTTAAACGCGTGGTCATTTAAAATTAAAGTTAATATGATCCCTTTAGAGCAGTGAGAAAGGGACAAAGAGATAGAAGTTCAATTAGAGAAAATGAAAGGCACAAGAAGAAGCCGATCTTAGAAGTGAATCAGCCAAGGAGACTTCTTAACTGTGTCAAAAAGTTTTAGAATTATTACGTCGAAGGTTAAAACTTCAGTGAGGAGTGGATCCAGGGCGAACTTGAGCCACCCCCAACCCCTGTGAGGAGGAATATTGGCAAAATAGCTTGTGAGCAGTGGGGTTCTCCAGCAGAACTCGACAATGTCAGCTCTACGGGGTTTTTAGCAGATTTCCCTCTTGAAGAGCTACGAACACGCGACTTTGGGAAAAGTTTCAACAGATCTTCATCTATCCTAAAATGGAGAGCATCTAAATGTGGTTTGCCTATAAATATGTGTGTGTTGTTCGGCGCTCAGCATTAGTAAATTTATTTTTAAAATAATAAATCCAAAATCTGTATTTAAGCTTTTTACGGTAACCCATTGGATAAGTTTGTTAATGACTAAACTGATCAAGGGTGGAGAGTGAGGGTTAAAAGGAGACAAATTTTTTAAATCTTAATTAGTTGCTAATGAGTGACAAAAAAAAATTAGTATATCTAAATAGGTATAAAGTTTGTAAGATTTGTATTTTAAAATATTTTTCAGATAAAAACATATTGAGAAAGATATTTAAAGGTGTAATTTTAACTTCTGGCGGACAAACATTTTTTTTTTATAATGTAGAAACTAGATACAGTACTTAGGTTTTTTTTTTTTACTGCAAACTGCTTAATGTATATATTTTTTGTGAAAATCAGATGAGAGGGCGGGAGTTAGAAATGTTTATTTGTGAGTTTTTAATGCTTGAAAATGAACTAAGAAAGTATAGCATAAAGAATATATAGTTAGGGAGAAAAAACATAAAATATCAATTTTTTAAGGAAATAATTTTTTTCTTTCCTTTTTCGGTATATAATTTTAATTTGAGTGCATATGAAAAACTTTTGAAACTATTTATCAAATTTTATTTCTAACTATTAAAAAAAATTTAGTATTTAGGAATAACTTCTATTAAATTACATTAAAAAATATTACATAAATATGTTATCCAATCCGATAGATTTCATTTTATATATAAAGACTTTATATAAAGACACTAGTTTATAATCCAATCGGATGTATTTTGTTCAGGGAGGATTAAACAAATTGAGACAATACAAACTAGTTTGTGTTACTTTACTGAAAGGATGGTTGTTACAGCTTTAACTAAACAATGTAAAGTACTTGATGTTTGAACGTTTCGATTTGAATGAGGGCCTCACATATGTAGACGATAAAGGGTCAGGCTGGTGCGAGAGTCTGTAGTAATGTCCGGTCCTGAGTTTGTAATGCTGTTGTTCGACTCGACAAACCTTTTAATGACCGGCCTCCCTACGAGCCAACAAACATCGGAACAAAAGGGCTGGGAAGGCTAAAACAAAACGCCCCCCCACCCTCCCTTCCCGGCCCTTGAACGTCAATCAGACGGGCAGAGGTTCCGTTGCTCGACGTCGAGAAGTGCCGACAACAAGACAAAGTCCGACGGACCACAATGGTCCCGCATTTGCGCACACATGGCGCACCGCGCTCTTACGCCACACTGACGCGGACACACACACACAGGGACAGTTCGAGCATGCCCGTATCCGAGTAAAAGGGGAGCCAAGGAGAGCCGATCGAGAGGGACTCCTCTCACTTCGTCATCTTCGCTGAAAAACTGGAAATAGATATCCGACCTTCCCCCCACGGCGCATCCTTTCCCTCTCGCTGTCATCTTGCAGCGCGTTAAAGGGCATCTTCAGGATCAGGAAAGCCGTACGTTCCGACATCATCTGATGGAGCACCGAAATATGGAAGAAGAATACCTCAAAAGTGAAGCAAGGACTAAGCGAATTTCTCAGCATATTAGTTAATGAATATTTTTCATTTATACCTAGAAAATTGTCAGGAATTCGCTTTTTGGAGCTGAAGAATTAAAACTGATTTGTAATCAAAAAAGTTTTTATTTATTTTGCCTACGTTTTCCTTTAAATTTTATTTATTTAGGTCCCAAGACCGAATTCCTGATAATACAACCCTCAGAAAGCTTGATAGTCAACTAGTTACGTCAAAATTTTTAATTTAACTTTCTCAGTTTTCAATATACGGATATTTTTTTATTATTAGCAAACGAATATGTTTCGGGTAATCCCCCATTCCCATTAGTCTATTTTGACCCAATAACGTACATAGCCCTCTATATTGCATTTAAATGCTACGTGACGAATTTCATTGAGAAAAACTGCTAACAGTGGTGACATGTATAACGTTGACACACACCAGCTATAGAACAATCAGAGAACCTCTTATTGTTACAAATACTACAATACAGTAAATGATTTAAAAAAATTGTTTACATGAAAGCCACTTAATTAAAATTTCATTGCTGCAACACTTCAGAAATAAAAGGTATTTTCGGAAGTGCTAAAGCCAGCTGACTAATAACTATTTTTTTCAGATTGAAGTTTTCAAGGGCTACTATAAAAAAAATTTTATGTTATGTGTTTTTGACATACATTTTTTTATCAATAACTATTATTGATGCACACCCTTGAACTGAAAATAGCCTTTAAAAAAATCTATAATCCTTAAAGAATTTACTGTATTTAGAGGTATTAAAAAGGTTTGATTTAAAGTTTTATTTAGATGACATATCAATTTTACTTCTACATAAAATAAGGTGAGAAATGCATTCCACGATAATGTTGGGCCTGCACTTACTGTAAATAAACCTTATTGAGTACGCGTTCGGGAGTGTCATCTTCATGAAGTCCATCCGCATACAAAGGAGATACTACAGTCAACATTTACAGCCATAGACATCCCTCTACGCCAGGCGCAATAAATCCAACATTTTTATTCCTGGTCCAGGAAGATATGGGAAAATCTCCCGGTAATACTCCTGAGATAAGAGAGTGAACAGTTAACCTGGACTAGGGTCCGGGATATCCCTAGACACTTATAGAAGTCCATGACGCAGGAGCTGCGTACATTAAGCATATTCCCCATTTTTCATTACAAATGGACATGGGAGAATAAATCATTGATTTGATCTTTGAGTTTGGGGAGGACAATAATAATAAAAATTTCTTTCGCAACACTAGCAATAACGAAGAAGCTAAGGACTATCAATTTGATCCCCCCTAATACCCAATATTAGCCATTTACGAACTCATTAAACGTTTTGTGATGAGAACATTACATACTGTAATTCGTTTCATTTGTTTAAAAAAAACTCCAAGTGCTAAAGCGCGTACAGACAAATAAANGCCGCAGGAGGTCTTTATACAGAGGGCGGTGGAATTTCATGGGGCGGAAAATTGTCTTCCATTACCATGGGGAGGGTAGACTGTCCGGCACCGTCCGAGAGGACGCTGGTTTTCTCTTTCAATGGGGGATGGAATAAAACCCTTTCGTTAGAAGAGGGCCTATATATATAATGATAAAACACTTCCAATAAGGGGGATTGGTGTAGATTTGTTTAAATTTTTTAAAGTCGCTTCGTAAAAATCATCAATACCTTGATTTTTCCTAAATATTGATTCTCTTAAGATAGTTTTTGTGTGAGAGAGAGTGAGGTAGAGGGAGAGGGAGAGAGGGGAAAGGGTGAGAGGGGAGAGGGCGAGAGGGAGAGGGAGAGAGGGAGAGAGAGAGAGAGAGAGAGAGAGGGAAGGGAGAGAGTGTGAGAGAGATGAGGGGGGGGGGGGTGCATTGAAATTTTCTTTGTCCCAAGAAGAGGATAATCTAATAGGATACCCATCATAACTCATTCAGGTATTCATCCCAGAGATAAGCCCTGTTGTTTGTTTATGCTCATTTGATGTTAATTGAACTCGAATGACCTTTCAGGCACCAAGAGCCGAGTCAAAGAGAAGGCTCCCACGCAGACCGTAAGGAGATTCATTGTTAAAATAATCCTCACGGCCAGCTCTGCTTCATGAATGGCCCGAGATGATCAAGAATGGAGGGCGGCAAGTCTGGGCAATGGGAAAATACATACCAAAAACAGAGCAATGCACTGACAACAAACTATGAGTTGCTGTTATTGTTGTTAAAAACGGCAATTAAAATCATTATTAAGCAAGATTAACATAAGTAATAGACGATAATCAATCATTGGTGACCAAAATCCTCATTGACAGCTTGATGAAGCATTTTAAATTAACTTTTATTTTTCATGACGAATGAACCATTTATTAATGACCTCACAAATGACCTTATAGCTGTTATAATATATTTAGTAGAGGGTTAATCCTAACAACATTTTAAAATTTACTATTTAAAAAGAGGGCTTTAATTTTAGTGTTACACAGATAATTTTGAAATATGCCGTTAAGTAAATAAGAAAAAAAAATAAAGGGGATTATTTTATTTATTGATGCCCTATTAGTTTCGATTTGAGATGCAATCCACCATGAGAGTGATGTACATAGTAGATGAAGATGATAGGTTGTAAATTTATTAGAGTAAAAATTACATATTTGAAACTGAGACATTCATTTGACGTATTTCTTATTTTAATATTAAAGCATTCTACATTTAACAGCTCATTTAACTAAGTATTTCATAAAATCTTGTATCCATCGTCTCAACTCTAAATCTGCTAAAAAAATAAGAAATCAGATAAAAGAAAGATTGAACTATTTTGGGAAATAATGAGTATTATCTTGTTCTAGTCCACATAACCATTTTTCTTTCAAGTTTCTAAGCTAATTATAAAAAAGAGGAGGGCTTAATATAATTAAAATGATATATTGTGACTTAAATAGTGACAAATAAGATTTGATTATTAAATTTCTAGATGAATCTTGAATATATTTTTCCTCCATATTTTTAGTGTTCCTAAGTTTAAAATGATTTTGAACAGCTGTTATAATTAAAATTTATTTTTTATTAATACCAAAAATGAATTAGATAACCGTATTGGATATATGATCAACCATTGAAAGTTTCTGAAAGATTCCAAAGCCTAATGGATGACATGATCCGATGTGACCCCAAAAAGTGGTGGGGGGGGGGGGACCTCGTACTCCATTATTCATATCGGCTCTGTCCGAGGGCAGTGGATAGGACACCCACGACTGCCTCGGAAACGCGGGTCACAAAAGATAGGCCCGGATCTGATACACCTGCCAGATATGCTAATAGAATGAAGACCATACTTATGCACGGCGTATAATTAACGTGTATACTTAGTAAAAATTATACGAGTCGCTTGGGGGAAAAAAAATCGCGCCCGTCCGAGGTATTTAGTATGTCGTTCAGGATCGTCTTGAAGGGACACGACTGACATCGGCGGCCTTGGAGGAAAAGGATTGGACAAGCTTTCACTAATCAGTCTTAGAAGGCGACTTATCCCAGGTAAGTATTCTATATTCGATTCCATCCCTAAATACAGCCAGTTGACAATATCTCCATTTTATTGTTATCGATAGGCCACAAGTCATATGCCACTTACTCAAATGCTTAATGGTCAAAGCTCAATTTAACATTTCTTTAGATTCTCGCCGATAATACAAAGTTATACCGTTATTCCTAAAGGGACCCCAATAAATTGTTTTCCACATTCAAATAACTTTCCATGCTAATTGTGATTAATTAACTTAAAGCCATTCCTTATTATAGAGGAACAATTTTTAGTGCAAGGGAACAGAATAAAAAATCTAACTGTCCCAGCCAGGACTCGATTAAACTGATTTGTTTGCTTTAATTTTTAATCATTTCATATAATAATAGAGACTATCATGTTACAACTTCGCAAGTGGACAAAAACCGGAATGTTTACAGTCAACAAACATCTTTCAGTAGCCCACAGGGTGTCGTTGCACCAAATTGAGAATCCATTGAGAACTTACATTCAGATCAAGTTAAAGAGCAGTGGACTAAGTATATTTACCTGTAATACACCACTGATCACTAGGAGGGAATGTGGAATTCCCATATAATTTAAACTGCAGTAATTTATGCTCTATAAAGCAAACTGTATATTATACCATTTGAATGTTTTATAAATATCAATGCAAACATCTTCAACATTTTTTAGTAAGTGGAAATATCTCTAAGAAGTGACTGAAAGAACATTGAAAAACAATATGATCAAAATATTTGATTCCCGAATGTATAAATTATTGAGTGTGTAGTATATCAATTATCTATCTGGCGGTAAATTTGAGTAGTGGCATCAAATCGTGCACCGTCAGAGGACTCACATAATTATAAAATAAATTGTTATTTTCACTTATGTAAGTTTCACTATATTGATAACAACAATGGAAAAATGTGTCAAATGAACTATTTACAAAACAGAGTTAACGACATGTATAATTTCACTCATGCATGCGAACATTAGTTTTTTTTTCTTTCTTTAAAGCCAATTATTGAAGTGAATGAGTTAATATGTTCACAGCTGAGGAAAACAGTATACTTCGCATTGAATAGACTCATTAAAAAATAAGAAAAGAAACTTCCACCTGGGATGACTATCATAAGCCACAAAACGCCCTCGATCTTCTTTGGACCCTGCCAAAGAGATATGTCTTCTTAAAAATAAAAAGGAAAAAAAAAAGAAGATGTATGAAAGGAGGTGAGCTAGGACTTGGGTGTTTCTTGTGGAGGTTGGGCACGCGACCATCTGCCCACTTAATAGCAGGCCGCCGGATCGTATCAAGACGTGCCACCAACAATAGATAGTTTTTATCCAGGTCGCCGAGAGGCCCCCAACCCTTTCGTGGAAGAGATAGGCGCGCGCCTCGGCCCATTGTCTGTCTATCTGTCTGAAGGATTAGCCCCTGATAACTCTCCCAAAGGGTTAACTAGCGTTTTTCAATAAATAACTCCGTTTTCCTTCAAAGAGGTTTATCAAACATTTTAAAATAACATACTTGTTTACATGTAAGCTGTGGTGTGAATAACTCCTTCTAAACCCACTTCGATCGATTTCAGTTCTTAACGAACTTATCCATCAGTTTGCACAAACAAGCTGAAATACCGAATTTGGTTTCATTTTCATAATTTTAAAAATCTCGGACGCTAAATAGAGTACATATATAAAGATATATTTTAGCTTTTTCATTGTAGGATCCGTAGTGATATGTTAATATTTTTCAAAAGCCCGCGTCTTGCTACCAATGTGAATATATTTATTTTCCTTTTAGAAATCTGCTAATATACTCATACATTTATTACAATACTTTATCATGTGCATTTTGAATCCAACAACTGCCACCACTGTTGGGTGTATTTCTTGGCTGTAAACAAGAATTTATCATAACACTAACTAATTTGAATTAATTTGACTAAGAACATCGATTTTAGGGGTTCAACAATGACAGATGCCTCAATCCGACACAATATGGAAGCAGACTGCGGCTAGCGATAAAATAAGTTTGTAGCTGCTAAGCTCAGGACATTTGACAGCCACGAATAAAAAACATAGTTATGTCCATAAAAAGAAAATTAATGGTTGGGAGAATTATAAAATATGTCTGAACCCCACATTAGCACACAATTTAGAGATAATGATTTTTCATTTCCTTTAAGCCTACAGATCTGTAAACCTTCTGCCAAACCTAACAAAACCTTCATCTATTTTAATACCCCCTACTGATTGAACATTTATGAAACTTTTAGATATCAAAGTTACCCCAACAGATTCCAATAAACCATGGAAATATTATCATTAGTATTTTATTTCTCGAAGGGTTTATAAGAGTCTGATAGAAGGTTATAATCACTTTGAGCTTGAGTAATTTTAACAGTCCATATTCTAACGCAATAGTGCAATAATTATACAAATATTCCAATAATATTATAGATATGCCAATAAAATGGAGATAATTCCATTTAATGATAATAACTCTATTGTACATAACTATTTATGTTAAAAATTAATATAATTATATGTTTCTTTCCTATGACTTTATTTATGAAATATGCAAGCTTATATTTTAATCTTCAAATATATATTTTAGTCGATATTTTAGTTATGTAAATCATAGAATTCTCAGCCTACCAATAAAATAAGATGAACATATTTATACTACTACAAGGTATATTTAATATGCAAGAGTTGTAATTATTCAAATACCTAGAGAATTAAATCCCATTATTCATTGCACCACCGAAAGGAAAATCAGTCGATTAGAGCTGGAAGGGCTGTACCAATAATTGGATTGAAAATGAAACCTTGATATACTCCTGAACAGACATATGTTCATCCCTGACATAAGGGATTCCAATACTGGCAGAAAGGATACGCCATATTTAGGGATATCACTTTGCAGATCAATGGACTCCACCGACCCTCCTTATAAAGACAAACCTCTCCCCGAAAGAATAACCCTTGACGCCGGAGGAGAAGAGAGATTTCATTAGGTCCGAGGATATTGCATTACCATATCCGAGTGAAGGTGACGTTTACATTTTCCAATCAGAGGCTGGGCCTGCCTCGAGGGTGGCGACGTCTGGAGCTGTCTCGTCTCGATTCCCATCCACTCCGAGACTGAGGAAATCCGATCTTTCGGATATACAAGGCAACCAGTGGTACTGATTTCACTCGTTTTTCTTATCCCGGGGAAGTGGAGTATTTTTTCTTTGAAGGGGTGAAGGGGGAGGAAATGTATTTCATTATTGGATAAATGTTATTAATACCATTCGTCAAAATAAGTTTCCAATGCCAGTGAGAATTCTCTTAATGCTCCCTATAGACTAGCTCTTTTGGATACCGAATAACTACAGTCTGACTGTAAGTTGTAAATTGAATCTGATAATTAGTTTTAAAAGTCACAAAAATTTAACATTCCAATGTAATAATTATTTTATACTTTTTTCTTTGTTGTTAGTGTGCATTCATTCTTTTATATGCGTTGGTAGCGAAGTTGATGAAAATTAGGGTTGTCAAATAATATCCACTACTTCGCAATTTGCAAATATTTTTCTCTTTCGGAATGAGTGATTCTATCTTCGGAGATCAGTCACCTTACAATGAATATTGCCAAGTAACTACCAACTGCTGTCAAGGCAGGTGCACTCATTGTAAGCTGACTGAGCTCCGAAGATGGAATCATTGATTCCAAAAGAGAAAAATATTTTCAAACTGCGAAATATTGGATACTATTGGATAACCTTAATAAAATGTATTATTTATCTTTTAAATTGTTAAAAAATATCCACAATCAAGATTATTCAAATGTAGTCAGAGTTGATAATGAGGGGTAAATAAAAAAAAAATGTTTTACGCAAATAACTAAAGAAACAGAGATAAGAGAGAATTTGTAGAATTCATTATACAAATTACTAGCGCTACCAATAGCAAGTGAACAAGCTGCGTCTGATTTTTTTTTTTTTTTTGTTTCGGTATCAGGCAAATGGTCGAACGGTTGGGGGATGAAAGAGATTAAAAAAAGAAAAAAAAAAAAAGTGAAATAAAGGAAACGACACTGGCTGGCGATAAGGGCTGCGATAAAAGTCGTCCTTATAATGGGGGTGGGGGAGCACACAGTCCTGGAACGGCCATAATTACTGGAGCTCGGACACAAAAGACTCCCCCGCGTGCGTCTACAGCTGTGTCCCAAAGAGTCTTTGTCTTAGCGGCGGGCGACATGTCCACCGACAATGCAAGAAAGCTCTCGTCCAAAACGCGCCGGTAGAAAAGACCGCTCCCGCCCGGCGACACCTCAATGGCTCCCTTCACAAATGAGGGCCAGCAAGGGCAGAACCCCATTAAACTTCGGAAGAAGAATCCTTCAGGGCTCCTGGTTACAACCAACATGACGAAATCAGGAATGTTAATATCGCACTCAATGGAAGAAATATTAAATCTCAAGTTTTAAACAATTAATGAGAGGGAATAGAATAAAAAATCTATCTGTCCCTGCCAGGAGTCAAATCTGGATCTCCTGCCTAAAAAAAAGTAAAAAACGAGAGTTGATAAATAGCTAGACAATGTTTATTCCTTCGAGCATAAGACGGAGTATTCGTCTTTCTCGTGGGTTAGGCTCTCGATAGTGTGTCGGGAATTTAATAGGTTATCTGGCTCGTCCCGGTGTTGTAATGGAAACAAACCGGCGTAAAGCAGGAGATCCAGGTTCGCGTCCTGGCTGGGACAGATAGATTTTTTTATTCTATTCCCTCGCATTAATTGTTTAAAATTTACGTGGGATAATAAACCACAACTAAATTAATATTTATTAAATCTCAAGCTTCAGCAAATGTATCAGACAGCAGGATTCAGTTTGCAGACACACTTCCTTTGGTTTGTTCTATTTTTATTTATTAAGTTATTTTTTTAAAAGTTTACATCTTCAAGCAAATGGTTCTATATTTTGGAGGATTATAAAATACTTTGAGTATTCCTAATGCTAGGAATACGACTATCCCAGCTCATCCTTAAGGATGTAAATTGAGGGATGGAAGGAGTAATTTACACTTCATATTTCTCTCTTCTCTTTCAGCCTTATAAGTTTACTCTATAATTTCTTTGATTGATGATTTTGTTTCAGATTTTAGATACATTTTTCTACTGGTCCCCACAAAATCAGTAGTTTTTATTCAGCAGATTTCAAAAGAGTACTCAATGATACATTGTTCAAAGATTTTTTTAAATGTGTATTTGTGGGGGGAGGGGGTAAACATGTTGGTCCCCCGAAGAAGGGGAGGAGAAGATAAGGCCGGAATTTAAGGGTGGGGCCGGAGAAAGGGTTGCGTCTCCGGATTAAGGGCCTCCAGTCTAAGAAAGAACTCTTCGGAGCTATCTGGGCCGAGGGATCTTCTCATTTGGGGGTGGCCTCGGCGAGCTGTTTGGCTCCGTTCCACCCCCAGGCCTCATTTGTCTCCTCGATTGCCGGAGCACGCTTGATTAATGGACTTATATTGGCCCTCGCGGGATCAATAGGTATCTACCGACGATGGGACAGCCGCCTTCGGAGGCCGATACGGATCCACCATGGGAAGATAACAGGGCTTCATTGATGAAGACCTGGGATTTTACGGCTGCCATGACAAGAACCAGTGGCAAAATCGAAAACCACTATCCAAGAAGGACTCCCATTAATTGCCCCAGGGTTTTAGGGTAGCAAAGCATTTCAAAAAGAGAAGTTCAATAAAAACTCAAACTGAAAAGTGAACTACAAAAAGTTACTTTCCTTCTTCAATAAAGAAAGTAGCATTTGGAGCGAGTTCCATAGAATTATGATAGTGAAAGCATGGAGGAAAACTTTTTTTAACCTTAAGGAAGCTGAAAATTGGAATTTTCACTTCACATAAAATGCACCATACATAGTCCTTCCACTGACCATATATAGCCCCATAATAATTGATTGGAGTTAATCATAAACCATTAAAAATGGATCAAAACCCTCTCCATGAATACTTAAGTCAGGTATTCAAGGCTATAGTACTTTAGCCTGGGCTGACATAAAATGAATGCTTGTCTAGTGCTGACTATAGCCTTAAATATCTAAGAATAAAGATATATTTGTAACAGATTTGAAACAACCACATTTGCATCACTAACGTAGGTAGATGTTGGACAAATATATGAAAATTCAAGAAAAATTCTCTATCGGAAATAAATAGTTTCATCGGATTTGAATGATAAAATATTTAAAATCAAATATAGCCTACAAGAAAAATAGAAGCCGTTTTAATAGAAATACAATTTATAGTGGATTGACAATGATATTGACAGTATGTTCATAGAGAGGGTAATTTTCTGTAATTTTCCTAGTTTTAGGTGACGAATAGAGGAAACTTAAAAAATTATAATGGTACCAGCAAAAGTCCACAATTTACTTAATATTTCTTTTTGAATATCCATATTGGTTTATTGTCTAGATGTTTCTTCTTTATTGTAACTAACGGTTGATGGTAGAGGGTTTCAAGAATACCTTTAACGAGAGTTTTTTTTTTTTTTTTTTAATAATATAAAGGAAAAAAAGTTCATTCAATTACTGATAAGGAAGAATAGCCAGGACACGCCGCAGGAGGTCTTTATACAGAGGGCGGTGGAATTTCATGGGGCGGAAAATTGTCTTCCATTACCATGGGGAGGGTAGACTGTCCGGCACCGTCCGAGAGGACGCTGGTTTTCTCTTTCAATGGGGGATGGAATAAAACCCTTTCGTTAGAAGAGGGCCACTTCAGAGGAGATACTGTCAACAAACAGAACACCGGGAGTATCAGCTTGTCAGCAAAGGACAGTTTGTTTTTGAAAAGGAGTTACTGTAGCGGAAGGACGCAGGAACGCGTCCTCGGGCGCTATCGGGGATCTGCGCGGGGGCGTGGAGACGCGGCCATAATGAGTGCCCATTGTCCCCCATGGGGCGTATGCAGATGGGCAGCATTGACGGCTAATCGCCTGGGACAGTAGCCCAGGTTGACCCCGGCAGAGACAACCCTTTGTCGAGGGCATATGCTCCGGGTCCAGCCGGTCCGTCCCTTTGTTGCCTGCGTAACCCCGGTGTCTCGCGGAATGTCGGGCTTCGGCGAGCACGGACTGCAGGATTCACGCCAACAAAGCCGGGTCGAACCTCACCTGCCTCCCGACCCACATCAAAAGGATTGAAACGTACAAAAATTATCTCATTCATTGTCATCCCAATTGACAATGGCAGGGAAAAACTAAGCCAACCTGAATTTGTAACCCAATCGCATATTTTAAATTCTGAATGAACTGATTTGAAACAACTTCATTCATAAGTAACAAAAGGGATTTATATTACAATAACAGCTATATAAAATTGAACTGTTTTTCGGTGTTTGCTGTTACTTTTATTATTCAAATGTTTCAAGGCAAAAAGACGTCTTCAAGAACTCGTGACTAGTCATAATGGTCAGTTTAATTGTTATTGTCTTGTACTAAGAGGATCACATTAATTTTTTTTTAGTCCTTCAATAAAATAAATCAAATCAATGACACTGCTTTATAACAAAAAGCAAGTAATTTTTAATATTAAGCATGAAAATAAATTACTTAAAACCTCGAAATTATTTTATATTGTTGTTTTCACTATTGATAAAATTTTCAGAAATATTAACAGAAATCTGACATATTATAAAATCTTTATCCTATAAGCAATATATATTTTTTTCTTTATTTAAAACAAAATTTAAAATAAGTTAATACAATTTTAACTAATGAAACTAAAAAGAAATATGACACCAGACAAATGTTTCATCAATTAAAAAAAAAATAAAAAAATAAAAATAATAAACTAAATCACAAGGTAAAATCACCAGAAAAATAAAATTTTCTCAGAATGGTAATTGTATATTTTATAAATAAATCTTATTTTTCACTTCTTTCTTCAAGGAAAAATTCTTTCAAATGTCCAATGTCTCGAAAGAATGTAATGTCAGTCAGCATATTTGAGATTCCTTGGGTGATTTATAAGTACGATCAAAGCTAAGTGTTACTTATATTTATTGCAGAAACCAGTCGGTCTTTATTTTAAATGAGCTTAATAAAAAAATATTAGAGCCTTTTGAGATTAACGATTTAATTAATATGTCGTGAACTTTATTATTATTTAAAAAAAAAAAAAAAAAGTTTCTGACCAAACCGCATCAGCCATAGTGAGGTTCTTAGCTTTTAATTATCCTGTCGGAAGGGAAAAAGCGATAATTAAGTTATTCTAAATCCTCTTTTTAAGAAAAAAAAAAAAAAAAAAAAAAAAAAAAAAAAAAAAAAGAGGGAATGATCTCAGAAATGTGTCGTAAAGAAAGTGCATAGGGACGCCACCAGGGCGCATCGAGGAGCAGAAGTCATCAAAACAAAAAAAAAAAATATCTTAATCAAGATAATTGTTGTAAGGTCCTATATGGGAAGTCAGGGCGTTCGTGGAGGAATGCTAACTCGTGGACAAGCTGAATAATTCCAGAGACCTGGCTACTACTGAGAGTGTGTGTAAATCCTTGTGACGATTCTATCTCTGCCATCGATACGAACAGGAATCGATATTTATTTATAAGTAATATTTCAATAGCACAATTCGACAAACCCTCACCCCACAACTAACCCCTTTTGTTATCGCTGAACAGGAAAAATATACACATTTACAGAAATAAACAACTACATGCAATCTTACGTGCAATTTCGAAGTACCTAACAGCTAAACAAATCAATAAGAATAATCAATACAGTTATTTATTTATAAAATTTTATATAATCCAAATTCATAAAAATGTCACGAGAAAGAATTTATAAAACACTAAATATGATGAAATTGAATGCTTTTTTTCTCTATGAATTAACAAGATTTATCATTTTTCATATATTGTCTTAACGAAATTATAAGCACAAGTCAACTTGAAATTTCAATTATATTGTTTCATAATAGATGGCTTAATATTGACTTTCCAATGCAATATTGTCTTCTGAACACAGGGGGCATATTTATAAGGCATATAATGACTGTTTAATAATTAAACTCAAATTAATGGTAATAATTTTTAGAGAAGCAAAGTTTGCCTCTATTAAATAAGTGGACTTCTACTTTTGAATAATACGAGTCATTAAAGTGTTAAAAATGTATTTATTGTTATGAAGGAAACCAAAACCAAAGAAAACATTTAGTTGAAAAGTATTATTGACGGTTTTTTATTGATTGTTAAGTAAAACTTATGACTGTTAAGTGAAGCTAGCTGAGAAGGATAGCTTCTCGGTAGGCTGCAGCGTCCAATCCCCGGATAACTTAGGCAGTTGCCACGATACGTCAGTGTCTTGTAGGTTTAAATAATTCGGGATCCTCTGGCCCAACGCGCACCCTTGGAATACTCACTCATTATTCAGGAAAACTGTGTAGGTCCCACCGACATGTGGCTACTGTCAATGTTGGGGTCAGGTGTCGCTTGCAACCAGTTCGCCCCAACCGAAATTTGAATAATGCACCAATATCCACCACACCTTCAACACTCATCTTTTTCTAGAATGAGATAAACCAACTTATCTTACATAAAAACATTAAAAAAATCCACAAAGAAATATTAAAAAATTTCTCAAGTTTGATTTAATTAGAATTTTTATTTATTGATTAGTGAATAGCTAAGGTGTTTGGAGGTCTTTATACAGAGGGCGGTGGAATTTCATGGGGCGGAAAATTGTCTTCCATTACCATGGGGAGGGTAGACTGTCCGGCACCGTCCGAGAGGACGCTGGTTTTCTCTTTCAATGGGGGATGGAATAAAACCCTTTCGTTAGAAGAGGGCCNTTAAAAAGTTTCAAACTAAATTTTGGGTTTTAATTAACTGCCACGTTTAATAAATCCAAGCTCAATGCTTGGATGTAAATAATAATTAATTAGAAGTATATAGAACTGTTGGTACAACACGAGGAGCAGAATAGATTTAGGAGGGCTGGAAGCTAGTGCCGTTAGGAAATTATTGCTTTGGGATCAATCAAACTAACCCTTAAGCAATCGATGAAACAAGACATTGCCTTATGTTGAAGAATAGAAAAATAATTTCGCATTATTTTTTCGTAAACAAATTAAACAAGTTGAATGTTTGATTTATTCCTATAAATGTGATAAAATCTAAGACCGAATCAGACAGTAAGATCTTACACCCTGTAAAAGGGGCATCTATAATGAAGAACTCTTGAAAATTGTCCATTAGTAAGGAGAAAAATAAAATAGCTGTGAGGAGGACACTTCTCATTGAAGTGAAACAAGATTTATTTGAGAAATTGCCTTACAGAAGTTTATGAGAAATTGTAGAGACAATTGACTAAGGACAAAAAAAAGAAAAAGGAAAAAAAAAAAAAAAAAAAAAAAAGACTGTTGTATATATAATAAAAATGAGTGATCCTATGTGGACAGATGCCGCCCTGCAGTACGCCGTCTGATTAGAGGCAGATGTTCTCCCCGTGCCACAGTGATGGCATGCTGGATTCAGGTAGCTCACGCATACGAACACGCGCGACGCAAACCGGTTCCCGCGCACGCCCACTACCGCGTATCGGCGCACCTTACCCGCGGGGATAAATCAGGGGCTTGTCAGTCCCCGTGATAATACCTCTTCAGCGCCACGGCTACCGGGAATCCCCCACAGCCTCTGCATTGACTTGTTAGAAGAGATCAGCTGTGTGTCAAGCGGATGGCACTGCTCTTCCGGAATAAGAACAAGAGTACAGAGGCTTTTCTTGGATCCTGGACAATGTACCTTCAAACCACTTTAGCAAATTTTGTTTAAAGAAAAAAAAAATCTTCCTACAATTGACTATAAAATGGCTTATTAAAATTAGTTATTTGAGATACTTAAACAGAGCCGTTCGCAGAAAAATGCCAAGGATAATAACTAAGTCAACTTGAAAGATTTTACAAAAAGCTCAAAATATTGTTTTTTAATATACACAGGATTCCTTTTCCAATCCATCCATTTGCAAATATTAAAAAAAGGAGTAACCACCCCCTATCAGAAACAAATAACTTCTATGTCGTTAGCACTCACTTTATTCGCACGAATAAGAATTTTTGCAGTTCGAAAATATTTTCAACGATTTCTAGGATTTTTTTAGATTTAATGTTGAAAATAAATTTATTTTAGAATAATTAATATTAGTAATTACGCCAGATGTATGACCAAGGATTTTGAAATTGTTCTATCGTGAATAATTGATTATACGTAGAGGATTTTATGGAAAAAATTTTGAAGAAAAAATTCCTCTCTTAAATATATCTTAAAATAATAAAAAAATAATTTAAATGCAATAAAATGAATTATATAAAGTTTTAGGCAGTTAAATTTAACTTATTTATTTTTAGATAAACTGAAAGCTTAATTTTTGTTTGATTATTTGCGGTTGATAATAGTTAGAACTCTAACTTAATAGAACTAGAATTTTTACTCAAGTACAAAAACGGTCCGGGTTTAGGTCAGGTTATAAAATTAATCAATTGGGTATTTTTTATGTTTTGTTTTTACTTTTGCCAACATTTTGGCTTACGCTCCAAGTCATCTGAAGTTCGATAACATTTTAAGACAGTTTGCTTGTCGACTCAGATGGAACATTTGATAATTTAATAATAAATCACTGGGAGAAAAAAAAAACACTATATTTAAATAAATTTAAATAACAAATGAAAAAAAAATTTACTAAGAAAAGAAGTTAAAAATGATTGGTAATTATAAAATGCCTAATAAATCGATGTAAGATATTTCAAAAGTAAACTAAATGGGCTCCGAAGCGCCATTTTCTTTATTACTGTCCGATCCTTACTGGGCAATATTAATAATGCATGAAGCACTTTTGAAAAGTTAGATGTCACAAATAATATATATTACTGCAATCAATGAGAGCCTTTTAAGGTGCCCGATTGGGTAACTGTAATATCATAGGACTTGGGAGTATTTGAAGAGATGAAGTAGACCAAGCAGACACACACACACACAAGTAGCAGGCGTATCGCATACGACGATATCGGTCATCCGCCGGCATAATGCGACATTTCAATCACTTATGTATATGCCAGTGACAGATGAGTGACAGCGGGCAGGGTCGCGAAGGAGTGAGACAGGACGCATTCCCAGACCGGTAGCGCCTCGAGGCGATTTATCAAAGCTTATCATGGAAATGGGTCAGAGAGAGAGAGTGGGAAGAAGAGGGTAGAGGGAGCAAGAAGCTAGGAAGAAAGCGGGGAACGTGAAGAAGAAAGACAGAGACGAAAGGGAGAAAGAGAAGACAAAATAATGTGTGTCTGTATAAATGAACGCAATAGAAATCGAATTTATTTTTCAAAATATGACACAAAGAAATCCGCTCTGTGTTAATTAACAGACTATAATGAAAAAACATCAGTCAATATAAAATAATATAAACTGAAACAATATTATTGAATTCATCGTAAGGAATAATTAGGAGCATTAAAAAATCTACACAGCGCTTACAAAGTAATTTGTTTATGAACGTTTTATACTAAAATGCCGAGGACAGTATTTTACAATAAAAATAATAGGTACAGGAGACCTTTAATTCACTGACCAGCTGTCAAGAACAAATTGATCATTTATTCATATATACTGTCCTTATCTACAAGTTGTGGAAGAAAAACGTATTTGTATTTTAAGAAAAGCATTGAGTTTCTGAACTATTGAGTCTTAATTATCAAACTTTGAGCGTAATTTCTAAGCTCACAGTACTTTTAATAATTCTGTGCCCTACAGTTTAGCGAGGGAGAGAGTATTGTGAAGGGGAGAGTTTAGGGAAAGTCTTCCAGTCGAAAACCCTGGAAGAGGACAGCTAAAAGAGTAGAGGCGCCATATGGTCACCTTGCGGTTCGGACGTTCGAACCTCGGGGGAGAAATAATAGCCCGAGGCCATTTTAGATTTTTTTAAAAACCCCATACATCACCGCCGCAAACGAGGCTGGAACGGGAGATGCGTCAAGGAGGGCCGTGGATTCGGACTCCGGTGGGTGATTTTGCTACGAGTCATCTCCGTCGTGGAAGGACTGCAGCCGTTTCGGGAACGAGGCAGACCGGCCACCGTGAGCTTGCAGAAATCCGCGCGACCTCTTTCGGCAAGCTAACGCCGACGCTTTATTAAATGTTCAGCAACTGCCCCAATGACCCCGAGACCAAGGTCCTCATCTAACCGCCCACTCATTCTCCCATCGCATTTTTCACAAAGTGACTCTTTCCAGGCCTTACGAAACCTGAAAATAACGAAATACACTATAATTCTGCCTTAAACAATGTATTTCAGATGAAAAGATTGATTTTCTGAAATAACCTTTCGATGTGAAAAGATCACTGAGGGGCGCATCCTTGACTGCCTGCACTTTAAAATCAGTCAGATACTATTGAACATAAATATTTATAGAAATACAATAATCATAAATCAAAATATTATACGAACCGATAGATGGAATTGTATATCTTTCTTTAATAGCACAAGTAATTAATAAAATATTTTTACAATGATGACTTTGTGTATGTGACATAACAATAAAAACAATACAATCTAAACTGTCAAATTAAATTGAAATACGATCAAGAACATCAAAACTGTACTTCCTATATGTTATTGTCTATAATAAAAAAAATGGGTTTACAGGTAACAAAACTTTAATATAATTATAATAAGTATTTATTAATTTATAAGATATAAAACACAAAATGAGTAAAAATAAATTTTCTCATATTTTTTCTGTAAAATTATTAGGGAAAAATGTCTTTCCAAAAAATTTGTTCCATACAACAGAAATAGAAAAGGCCCAAAATAATTACCTTTTGAAGCAGACATACGCACATTTTTTTTATGAGCAAGAATATATATTTCTTATCGAGACACATTACGAGTCGGTATACTTCGATTTTACACAATCAGGTGTACTATTTTTAATAAATTACTACAGGGAAAGACGAATAGGGACATTTTGAGATTTATAGTTTGACGGAGACGAGATAGCGCAATAGGACAGGTGGAGGGGGGATTACGACAGGAAGAACACAGAGTCCACCGAGCGAGCCACAATCAAGAGACCAGCGGGGCTTGATTGAATTGCGCAAAGGCGCTCTTACATTGCGCAATACTTGTAATGGAGAATTATTATTTCGAGAGGGACAGCTTTCACTCCTACAGCGACGGTCAGCAGAGATGGAAGCGGAAGACAAACAGGCACAGGACGAACGATGTCCTTTCGTTATATCTACAGGAGAGCTGCAGGATTGCTCAAAGGATCCCTGTGTAACTGCAGGTTCGAGTTCATACTTATGCTTGCTATAGAATAGAGTGGTTGCCTAAAACAGAATTATAAGAGGTCCCAAAACGAAATTATTGTAAACCTTGACTCTTATTTAATTCATAATTATACGGCAGCCGCCTTTAAATAAGTATATTTTCATTTTAAAAGATCATCCACTGTTGGAAGTCATATCCTGTAATATACTTTCCTATATCTTGGTAGTAGAGATTCTAGATTTGACTAATTGTACTCTGGAGTTTGAAGAAGAAATTAAACAAATCAACGATGGAGAAAATGGCATACTTTTTTAAAAATGTAATTAGTTTTACTACTCAGTTCCAGAGGCCTTAGGTATTTCAAGTTTTAGGCAAGAAAAGATCTGTTACCAGCAGGCAAAGGACAAAGTGGTAGAATGAGAAAAACTAATGGGGGTATAAATATGGCCTCTGGCCTTGACTAATTTCTGTGGTAAGTTATGCTGAAGATACACAGATATGTGTACCTACTATGCGAGGTGTAGTCTGCCCACAGTTAACGGTGGGCGAATCCTCAGAAAAACGTTCCACTTGCACAATTTGACAAAGTGCAAGCCGATGTGCTGCGTGTCGTCAGACAGTTGTCCGGCAGATGTCCGGTGGCTGAGGATTGACGCTGGGGCACATGGCCCCCTCATAATCCGCCCCCGTGACGCATTCGACCGTCATGGGACCTTTTGACAGCTCCTCCTAACCCTTCCCTCCCTTGTCAACGCAACCGGTCCCCCAGATCATCCCGATCAGCTGTTCACACCCCCGAGAACTGTCGCCTGGTTCTGTCATCCATAACCTCCATGACCTTCATAATCCAACGCAATATCCTTCATATAAACATCCCTAGAAATAAAACGGTCCAATAATAATATTCCTTTCTTTATTATTTAATTAATTGCTTCATTATTGTGGGTATAGATAATTTTTTTTCCATCGAATAACTTGGGATCATGGAGCGAGAGGCTATATACATCCATTAGGTAGCCGTTATAAAAACCCATCCCATGATGCTCAATAAAAAATGGGACTGGAAACCGCAGCACCTGACATGGAGTCCTGTGCGGATCCTCTTGGCTATGTTGCACTTGGCGAAATTACATTTGGCGAAGAATGTAACACGTGGAGTGGAAATAGTTACATTCATGTTTTAAAATAGGTAGCACTATAGATAAGACACATTCTGACACTCTACAAGAAAATTTTTATTTTTGCCCCCCAAAAAAACAAGATAGTATTCAAAGTATTCATGAATTAATTACAATTCCATATTAAGAGTTGCAGTATATCCTTTTTGGTGATTGAGTTCTGAAAATGCCTATATATCTAGGGTGGAAAGCTCGAGTGAAATTAGGATTTTTATTTATTTTTATTTTTTTTTTAAATAAAGGAATAGAAAATATCAGTTTGAGAGGACGCTATGATGGGTAGTTTCCGTCCTGCGTGATGTCAAGTACTCGATAAAACTCTTTAACCGATCACTGATGACTCGAAAAGTCAAATCGTCACGTGTTGTATGACTGCTTGCATTATTTCGTTCCAAGAATGGATAGTGAAGAGAAATATCGAATAAATAAATGAGCAGAAAGTGAGTCTTCATAGATTACACGTTCAAAGATAAACTCGCTCAATTACATGTGTAGAACTATTTGAAATTGATAATAAATCCCATTATCCCGCTGTCTCATATAAAGAAACCTGAAAATAACGAAATACACTATAATTCTGCCTTAAACAATGTATTTCAGATGAAAAGATTGATTTTCTGAAATAACCTTTCGATGTGAAAAGATCACTGAGGGGCGCATCCTTGACNTAATTTTAAATAATAACTTTTTATGAAATAAATTACTGATTAGCAGAAGGGAGGAAGGGTCAAGCGCTTATCAATCTTATCAGATTCTGTCATAAAACCTCAAATCCCACACCAATTTCAATAATTAAATTGAAATTAGTGTGGGAATCCGTTCGATTAATTAAAATCTCATTGACGGATTCCAGCCAACTTTTCCCCCTAGTATTTTATTAATTTTTCATAGCGTAAGCTATAAATAAAAAAATAAATAAAAAGTGCTCCGAGGCCATTTTAAAGATGGGCTTAACATTTTGTTGTGGAGTTTTGTTGAAACCGAAAGTGATACCTCAGCTGATGAGATCGTGGAAAAGTAGTCCTGTAAAGAATCCACGTTGGCTGCTCCCTTGGAAGATGTAGAAAGAAAAAGAAGGTTATCCGGGTGCATGACTGGAATACTGGACGCGAATGGGACACACAACTGGGCGCTTCTTAACACAAGGGGACCAGGAATATTTTTTATATTTTTCTATTTGTTTTTTTTTTTTGTTTTTTACTTTTTCTTTTCCCCCCTACCCACAAACAGAGTCCATGAGGACGGCTATCCTCCGCCGCTATCGACCAGCGACAAAGGTGGCACCTGATACCCGAGGAATGTTTTCGCTCAAGGAGAATAACTGCAGAAACTTCCTCAAACCGCTTGGCTATTGTACAACATCAACGGCCTTCTTCAAGCCGTTCCGTGACTCGTAACTAGATCGCCTAGCGAGATCAATAACAGGAAAAAAAAACACTGTAAAATATTGGCATGAGGAGCGAACAACAAGGTGAACTCGAGCTATTTATCCAATCAATTAGAGCCTTTCATAGTATGATCAAGCAGGCATGTATTGGAACTATTTTGGCAGGCAAACCCTTATTTTGGCAGGCAAACCCTTATTTTGGCAGGCAAACCCTTATTTTGGCATATATGTTAAAAAGATTAAATCCGAAAGAGTTAAAGATAATCTTAATAACCTTAAAATATAACACAGATTGTAATATTGACTACACAATAAATTACTTTATTATAAAACTTTCATTTTAATTTTTTTTTTGTTTATATGTGTTATCTATAATAATAATAATAAAATAAATATTTAAAAAACAGCTCTCATTCTCTATTCAGCCCTGAAGAAGCCATCACATGATGTGCGAAAGCTCGGCAACTATCAACAACTTGACACGGTCCAACCCGGTAGAAGAAACGGTAAATATAATTTATTTATTTTTATTAATGCCAACAATTGTTTTTTTTTTCTTTTTTAACGAATGTAAAATAAAATAAAAATTAAATAGAAAAATACCGAGGACACTATAAAGGGACAAAATAATTAAAAGTATTTTTTTTTCCAGTTAATTTTCAATGACATTTGATTTTTTTTTCAAGATATATTGATGAATAATCCTCATTTAAGGGTAGATGCGCAAGCAGTTTGCAGGACTACTCTTGCTTGATGGCTATTATGAACCCCTTTTTGGACTTTGTATCTGTGAGAAGGCAGGCCAAGGTTAGTACAAGTCTACTAATGAAATACATAATAAATTCAGTCTGAATCATCTGAAATCCATTAAGGTCATCAGCGATGGATGAATGAAGTTGTCGATTATTTAGTTAGTTACCAAGGAGGTAGGTATCGAGGTCGTTGGCACCGATCAAGCTAGATGAATCACTTAAAAAAATAACGAGTTTGGAAAAAAAAAAATTGTATTAAAATTGATGATATTAATGATTGACATTGGATCTTAAAAAAAAAAACAAAAAAAAAAAAAAAAGTGACCTGATAAAGTCTAAATTTTTAATATATGCATTTCTACATTCAAAATTGTCTTCTGCAGGTGAATTGAGGAATTGGATAACTAAATTTTTAGAATTTATACGTATCGATGCTTGATTGTTTCAGTAATTATCTTAACTAAGAGAATTTTTCGGGATTGCAGTTATTAAAAATAAAAAGTTAAAAAGTTTCAAACTAAATTTTGGGTTTTAATTAACTGCCACGTTTAATAAATCCAAGCTCAATGCTTGGATGTAAATAATAATTAATTAGAAGTATATAGAACTGTTGGTACAACACGAGGAGCAGAATAGATTTAGGAGGGCTGGAAGCTAGTGCCTCCTAGAGGCGGCGATAAGAAACAGTAGGAAGAAATTGAAACCTCTCCCTTCTCCACGCTCAATTGAAGGTAACGATAGCGAACGGCCGGCCAGCGAGACTTACCGTAACCCCGCTCGGAATAGCAATGAGCACCGCGCCCGGGAAACTGGATCGGGGGAACCGCCCACTGAGAGAGTCAAGCGTCACTCTCAGAAGTCCCTCCTCAGTTTTATACCTCTTTGGTACCGACTTACATGAAATCCTATGACTCGAATGATTATTCTCTAATTTGAAAAATGGCTTAGAGAAATGTCTCAAGTTTCCAAAACAACTTCTACCTGCATTGCTAATGACTTCATCACACAAATAACATTCGAGCATGAATCCTATTTACTTCAGAGATACCTGTGATATCCATAAGGTGGAACAAGGAATTTGATTCAGATAATAATTGCACTATTATGTTAACTAATACAATTAGATCGGTGAGCTTTTAATAAATATTTCATTTGAATTGGTGAAATATGCCACCAGGATGATACCGAGCGACTATTTCCAGGGAATCGGCTTTCAAGTTATATATTTGTAAAAAATAAATAAATAAATAAATAATTTTAATTATTTCCTTGAAGGAAATCAGAAATATGTAGGAGGCATTTAAAAAAAAAAATCCTTTGCTACAAATGTTAGGTACCTATATATTTTTTCCTACTCATTACTTTGAGTTTTCCACAGGAGGAAAAAGAAAATATAAAATGAACCTACTCATTGATCTCACCCCCTCAAAAACCCCGCTAAATTTGTAAGCCTTCGGTTTCTATTAAATCAGCTGAATTTAACAATTGGACTGAAAACAAATTTGATACTTGAAATTTCGTTTCTTCACGAATTTTATAAACTGAATCCCATCATGAATAAATATGAAATTCAAATATTGATTTCTTTCTTTCCCACACTCAGAGCTCCTGGAACCCTTATGCACAGAAAAAAAATTAAAAGCTAAATATTGAACATACTTCAAAATTACACTTTCAAAGCAAGAAAAAAATGTATTTATAAAAGTGATAGAAAATGTAAGACCGTGTTAAATCAAACATAAATAACGATACACCTAATTTTTCTGCATGCTTGAAAACTATTCACTCACAAGCGAAAAGAAGAAAGAAAAAAAAATTAAATCTTCCATTAAGATAAATTGAAAAATATTAATAGTAATGCAATAGCTGTCCTCGTCCAGTTCGTTACACTGTGTAGATCGTGTGCCATGTATGTATCTCTAAATTAGGTTTGAGTTATAGCCAGCTAGACGACTTCTCCATCATATGGCAGAAGGTCGTATCTTTCAATCCTAAAGGCACCTGCCGCCCAATCAGCTGAAGAGTTAGCGGGAAGGCCGTTATTTCTCTCTTGTCACCTGATTAGTTGAGCAACCTTAATACAGCTACTTTTAAAATAAAGTAATTTTTTTTTCTTTCCTGGATGATGTATACAAATATCTTTGGGTATTTTCATGTTATAAGTTAAAATCTGGAGACATTAAAAAAAAAAAAAAAAATGAATGAGGCAGGATTCTGGCGAATTTAAACGTATCATGTCCTCAACGTGTTAATGCCCTTGTCGATGGAACCATGGCTTTTAGAAACATGACTATAAAATAATTCCTAGTCTTCTGAATGGGAAAGGGTTGCCCGTTGTCTGCCAACTGAGCTGGATCTTGACTAACCGAAACTGAATTTAAAATGAAATTTTTAATTTATAAGAATAAATCTTCTGCACATTAAAAAAGTACATTATGCAACTTTTTTCTTCTAATTTTTTTAGACTACTATTGAGAGACCGTAAGAGGGTCCAAGAGAAAGAAAGTGATCCTCACCTGAGTTGGTGGTGTTGGAGGTGGCATCGGCTACATCGGTCCTCAGCTTCTTGCAAGGGCCTTCCTCCGGAGAGGAGGACGGGGGTGTGGAGTCGAG
Source organism: Oncopeltus fasciatus (assembly GCA_000696205.2). Taxonomy (NCBI): domain Eukaryota; kingdom Metazoa; phylum Arthropoda; class Insecta; order Hemiptera; family Lygaeidae; genus Oncopeltus; species Oncopeltus fasciatus. The sequence continues at coordinate 673,383 of KZ815670.1, read as the reverse complement.
CTCGGCCTTGATAGGGGTGGGCGAGGCAGAGCCGGGGCTCGGGCGACGCTTGGGCGTCGAGCACCTGGGCTGCTGCTGTTGGGACTGCTGCAGCTCATCGCCGGTCCTCTTCATCGGCGCCGAGATGGACGGGCGCCTCGCGAGGACTCCCACCTCGCCGTCGGAGTCACCCCCGGACTCGTGGTGGTTCGCTGCAGGGCCTCCGCCCTCGTTGCAGCCGTAGTTCTCCTTGTTGCACGCGAGCACCTTGTGCTGGATGAACTTGACGATGTCGCCAAGAGCAAACGCCTTCTGGCAGGCACCGCAGGTGAGCACATCTGTGTCCTGCATCTCCACGTCCGCTGAAACAAGAATCTCCGCATTAGTACTCAGTCATTTACCATATTCAGTCAATATAAAGATAATAAAATTTAATGAGTTTATAATTATATTTTTAAAATATTATACTACTAATGGTGCGTATGCTCCAAAGAGGTTTTTACCAACATAATTATACAAGAACTAACTGCATGACAAGGTGCCATGATAAGATACTCGGGTAATGGATAATGTTGCTAGAGATGGACTCAGAAAGTAATTTTTGATTATGTCATATGATGTAATCATATAATTTTTTATTCCCACAAAATATCCATATAAGACATCAAAGATAGAATGTTAAAGAATCCAGAAATCATTGATTGTTGTCATCCTACAGAATCCCCTGTACATCCAGATCCAGAAGTAGATGTGATTGGCTAACTGAGTAGAATTGATATTTCATTTAAATCTACCAATTTATTTTTTTTACCGGAACTCTTAATATATAAGAATGCCTAATAATGCTGTTGATTGACTGCCTAATAATTTGGTGAATTATGTTTATAAATACATATACAAACTTAGGGGCAAAAAAATTGGAATGGCAATTTTAAAAGTGCAATTAAAAATAAAATAAAGCCTATATTTGTGCCTATGTGGATTTAAATGATTAATTAGCGTACAGTGTAATAAACTTTAGTATCCTTATAGATAATTTTTTTTAAACCATATATTTGTTTAGAATTATGTAAAAGTTTCTGATCGTGTTATTTGTAATTTTAAGAAAAATTAAGATTCTTTTTTACCCCAATATAAGAGAATAATTTGTGGATTGTCAATATTGATGATTCATGAAAAAAAAAAAAAAAAAATGCATTTTACTATAAAAAGAGTGAGTTAAGAAGAAATGGTCAAGATGGATTGGTAGAAAAGAGTATTACTCTGGATGCAGAAGCTGGAAGTGGAGAGTTCAAGTAATTGCAGTAATATACAATTTAAGCTAAGGGACTTAAGTATGGACGCGTGCCTGCATGGAGGCGAGCATAAACACAGGATTAGGCAGAAGAGAGACCTGGGATTCTCGGCTAATACTATGTAATCGTGGGGGGAGACCTCACGGCTACTAAATTACAGCAGGTGCATGTGGCGTCTGCTGACCGACACCTCACAAAAACAAGGAGTATAAATCAGGTATACCCCCCCCCCTCATACAGGGCGTTTTAATTATTCATACGGCTGTCGGAGTTCGCCTGAGATGGCCCTTCGGTATGGTATGGCCATTTCTTTTTCCGCCATATCGCGAGCAAGTCTGCGGGGAAAAACCAGTCGGCCTGCAATGCTAAACAAAATTCGAATTCCCAAGTCTGTCGCAGCTGATCCGAGAAATTGATCAATGGGTCTTTACGGGCGGTCCTAGTGTCCACTTAACACTACTTCTTTCCATTACATATATTAAATGACTTTAAACAAAATTAAGAGCCTACAAGTTTGAGATTGTATTTGTCATTTACTGAGTTTAATTAAAAACTTCGTAAAAAAAAA
>KZ815670.1:625110-671511 GCA_000696205.2 Oncopeltus fasciatus | reverse complement strand
ATATCCACATAAGTATTAAAAAAATATCATCAAACTTTGACACATTATGCTACATTATGAAATAATTAGTTATTTGAGATTTATTAATTTATTTAATTACATATACTTGAGAAAGTGAGGAGCAATAATCTTATTTTTAAATTGTATAAAAAAAACTTGTTTGATACTATTTAATGTTTACTGAAGGAACACAAAGATAATTTTACCAAAGTTACAAATAATTATAGTATTGAACAAATTGAAAGGTCATTGAATCAAAAACTTAAAAATAGTTTATTAAAATAATTTATCTGTTTTACAACTAAAGTCATTAATTGTGAAAAATGTCTGTCACCAATGATCTATGTGCCTAACTCACAAAATCTGACTTATGGTTAAAAACACCACTCTATCGATGTTTCATTTTAAATGTTAAAAATCACAAAAATTAATAGGAAATATCAAGGCGATAGATGTCATACTTTTTTTTTTTTAAATCTTATGGCTATTAGATACGGTAGCGTAAAATGTGCAGTTTTATTGGCATTGAAATGAAAAAAAAAAAAATCCTTAAAAAAAGTTCTCAGTAATATACGTTACATAATCATAATCACTATATCTATCTATTTTATATATCAGATAATTATGTATTAGATAAACTGTGTATGAGATGAGATTTGTTTTCTTTATGTTCAACCAATGTCTTTTTGAGCATTAATAAGGGATATTGATAACATTAATTATTCTTTGGAATTGTGCGACAAGTGAAATACAATCATTTACCACTTAATTTTCAATAAATATTTGAATTTGAATGTTTATATACAATGGTCGACATTTATGTTTTGTGTAATAGATCACTCACCTTTGACCCAGAATTTGGTAACTTATTTTAAAAAAAGTATCTGATTCACTGAAGAAGTGAAAAAAATACTATTATTTTTGGCTGAAATTAGATATTGTGTAAATATGTTACATAATTAACTTATAGAAGCTTGTGGGGTTTGAGTATTGATCACATTGATACGTAAATGGAGACCCGAAAGATAGGAAAGTCTATAACAAAAGATAGGAGTGAACGGTAGCCTTGAATGTCCATTGTAAAGAAAGAAAAAGAAACATAGGGAGACTAAAAAATACCTCTGGGGATAGGATATAAATAAAACATGAAGCGATACATTTCCGAGGTGAGAGAAGGGAGGAAGTATATGTAAGGGTAGTGGGGGATGGTCAGCGCAAACGTTGATTGGTCAGAGGGGTGGTGGGGGTTGGTCAGTGGACAGGGATTGGTCAGCGGAGTGGTTGGGAGGGAGGGGAGCGGACATGCGCAGGACAGGCTGACCACCGGTCATCCCCCGATGCCACCCCTCCTGGCTCCCCGAACAAAATGGCCGTGTCAACCCCCTGCCTATATGACACAAACATAGTGTATTGGAATCTCTCCAATGTGCCCTTATCTAAAGTCATTACACGAGAAATAAAGATTCCCTACTAACACAAATGGTATGATACACCACAGAAACTATAATGAATAAATAATAAATCTTCAGTTTTTAGAAAATGCAATACAATAAACAAATATTAGGCAATTCCTTAAAATTATAATATCTATCTTCTAAAATAATCTCAAATCATATTCTGATGATTCCCGAGAGCTCTGATGGCTTGGGTTTACATTGTCATATATTAAATTTTAATTTAATTATTTACATACCTAATAATATATATTTGCCGGGAATTCTGATTATAAATGTTATAAAATATGTTGATAATAATATAATTTTCCCTTTTATTTTATTTTCATATTTATAAATGAAGCATTAATCAATGAAAAAGATATTTGATCGAGATAATTTGACATTTGATTCTAAAATCTCTAATGAAAATTGTTACTAATTTTTATCAACAGATTATTTAAGAAAAACAAGTTTATGTATGACGAATTCATCACTATAAAATTTTATGGTAAAAATTCTATGGGAAAAAAGATCCCATGTCAGCAAGAAAATGTAGTTACAGATTTTTTATTACAAAATTGTATTAAATTTTGCAAAAGTCTACTCGGACCATGAAAAGTGACATTTACAAAAATGTAAGCCTTGCAATAAAATGGGCGTTTTGCAAGGGGCGGCAGTAATCGCTGGAATAAAATCCGTTATAGCGTTGTGGGCGCCCGACATCCAGGTGGCCTCCGACAGCTGACCCTCCGACTGACTGATCGATCGGGGTGCAGAGAACTAAGGACGAAGGACGATACACAGTAGTCCTGTGGAAAATGTCGGCCAGCGCCCCCCCCCCCCCCCGACACACACGGACACAATCAAAATTGATAATTTCGGGACTGAGGGATTTATGGTACGCTCCAGGCACAGCCAGTCAAGAGCCACAACACCAATCATGTACACCTCTGACGAATATGCCCTCGAGCAGTAATATTTTCTCCTTTCGGAATTTAATTTAATGACTAGAAGAATGCAAAAGAAGAAACGTGATTATCGGAAGCTTTGAAAAAAACAAGCTTTTTTGGGGACGCCGGTACGTGACCCCAAGCTAATGTAGCGAGCTGTAGTCACACACTGGGCAAGCTAATCGAAAATAAAGCCAACCCTGTACCATGGGTACTTGGAATTGGGAAGTGCTTAAGGCTAACAGAATGACTGATAAAATGAATGACCCAAAATGTGAGGGCTAAGAAAAATGTAAGCCTCTAAAATAAAGTCTATACAGTATTAATATCTATAGCATAATAAAATAAACTATAAATACAAAGAATAATTGAGCGAATACACTTATTTCTTATGTTTTATGAAGATGAAAAATTGTATTTATTATTTAAAAAGAGCTGCAAATATATATAATTAAATAGTGGTTTTCATTGGTAAAAAATTCAAAATCTTTTTAAAGGCTTTTGATTATAAAGAAAATAGTCAGCATTAAACAGCAATAAATAATTTTGTATTAGAATATAGAAAATAGTAATTTTGCAGGGATATTATGAATAAAACAAGTTAATATATACCCAATGATTAAGTAATTGAATATATTTTTTTCATTTTATAGAAGATTAATAAAACTTAACCACAGGAAATAGACAATAAAAATTTCTTTGAAATGGCCTTCCATAATTTTAAACTGATATCCTTCATTTCTAAACATCATTATCTAATTAGTAACACCCAATGAAGGCTGTGAAATTTAATTAGAAATTCGCTAAAAATGAAAGTACACATAACTGTAGATTTTTACAATGTTCTCTTGCCGATAGTCTATTTCCATAACTCAAGAGAAATTAAATAAGTAACTCGGGGATTCATTCTTTAGAAGTAATGAGACAAGCCGGACAAGATGGAGAGTAGGATTTACGCCTTTCGTAATAGTTTAATTGCAAAGATGTAATTACACTAGTAAAAGAGAAAGTATTACCACAGGGGAACATGGCAGGGGAATGCGATTAGAAGAAGAAGATATTAATGCCCTAGTTAAGACACATTTATGGGGGTAAATAAAAGCAATAAAATATTTAAAAAAAAAAAAAGTTGTACAAGAGTCCTGTGAACTCATCCAGCGAATGTTTGTCAAGACGCCAAGGAGAAGAAAGTCATAAAACCTTATCGAAATAATTTATGGTTAAGAAAACGGTCTTTCTAAAGACAGTCAACAGGTCTCCTGGTCCAATAAATATCCACATTAGTACACCCTGACATCATTTCATCCCCTACACGAATGCACCACTCATTATAATTATTATTATTTCTACAAGTATGTTTCCTTCATCTTTATGATAAAATTGAACATCTTAACCTTTAAAGAAGTTGAGCAAAGTTTAATCCAGGTTTTTGTAAGAAATTTATGGACAAAATATATATATAATTTGATAAATACTGTGACAAGTCTATTGAAAAAAAACCCGTTAAACACGAGGACTATTTAGAAACAATAATAATGTATTAAATCTTTAAGCTTTCATGTCATAGAATTTCTCATGCTACATAGTAATATCATACCCTCTATTATCCGTCTTCATGGTTCTGTCACTTCACATCACTGTCACTGTCTGTATTCAGGAGTTGAATACAGACAGTGACGGTGAACACATGTATTCGTCCAAGAACATGGACAAAGTCCGAAAGCGCTCGCCGACAGAAGATGGTTTGCAGAAACCAATGAAGACGGATAATAGAAGGTAGATAGTTCTATATTCATTGGTAATGAAAATAACCCTTTAGATTATTTACCTACATAGTATTAGTTAAATTATTATAATAAAAAAAATTGGGAATAGTATTAAATTTAGCTCTAGAACGTTCCACTAGAACCGAAAACTTCCACCCAGTTCTTTTCATCTGTCAATGACAACTGAAGAGTAGGTATTAAATAAAGTAACAGCTTAAATAACTGATCACAATAAATTATTTTAGTACAAGAAATATACAAAACTTACTCCATTTGTTTTATAAATAACTTATTTCTCTGAAAAAATTAACGACGCTTGTGTTGGTTTTTATTAATTTATTTTATTTTTTATACTTTCCCAAATGATAAGGCTTATCAAAACTAAATAATCTTGGGTATTGGACAGAAGTAAAATTGTAGTTATTGTTGAGGGAACAAAGATGGAATCCATTTCTGTTGGGAGTATGGGCAGATGATCCTCTGGCCCTCCGCCCCCCTCCCCTTCACCAAATATTGCAGAAGTGAAGGCCGAGGCCGTGAGACCTACACCCAGGCGTTGTATCGCTGCGTCCTGACTCATGGCAGTGCGGTAACACTAGACAGGGCTAGTATGATCGGCAAACAGTGGGTGTCGCTCTGGAAGAGACCGCTCACCCCCCACTACCGGTATTGATTGCCCGCTTCTGAATGGAGCGAGGGTGAGAGAGAGCGAGCAGGAGGGAGGAGCGAGGGTGCTGAGTGAGACAACACATGGCACACAGACCCACTTAAGAGTAGCGAAGTGAAATTAACTGATATCCAGAAGTGATCGGTTTCAACGCAGATGGATTCACATATTTAACCAAAGAGGCTCATGCTGAAGCACACATAATAAAAAAAAAAAGGCTTTCAAAAGCAAAGAAGAAAACCAAAGATAAGAAAATTGAAAAGAATGAGAGTACAAGGAATTTAATCCAAGAAAATTCCAAGGAGATACAATCTCCACCAATTGACGTCCAAGATTCCAGAGAGCAACTGAAGAACATAACTAGCAATACGCATATCTAGTAGTAAAGAGACGTCGAGATGTTTACGGTAAACTAGGCGGGGTAAGATATCAAAAAGAGGAATTCTGAGAGCGAGAAAGAAAGTAATTCTGTATGCTATTATCCCCACTAGTGGGATGTACCATATAATACTTAATTGTAAATAAATCACCACAAATAATTCAAACATTAACAAGACAAGAATATATACTAAATGGATTAGAAGAAATAGCAATTAAAAAAAAAAAAAATATATANATGATTGTATAATATATTTTAAGCCTTTGAAGAGGCGAATAGTCGTGTAAATTATAATTATTGTTAGAATTATTTTTATTTATTTTTTAACTGTCGCTTTCAATCAAAAAGGATGCGTAATATTTTGCTCATTTCTTCAGAATATAATTTTGGTCTGGCAATGGGTCCATTGTTAAATTCGAAAATTTGGTGTTCTTCAACACTTAAGAAAGCTTAAGAACTCTTATAAGGATAATTGAATCAATTTATTACAGAAGATTTTTTGAATTTTACATGACGCTTTCGAAATTATAAATTTATAGTATTTTTTTACAGTTAGGCCGTAATTCCTACTACTCATAGACACTTCGAAATGAACTTGAATAGAAAACATTTAATGATCATTAAAATATGTTAAGATTAGATCAAACAAAGGATTACTTTAAAAAATTACTTTAACTAGAAGAAAGCAAAATATCTTTAGATTATTAGATAAATAAAAAATATTAGACTTACAATTATTAAGGAAAAAAAAAACTCTTTGTAGAAGATATTTTACTTTAATCTGCTTTGATTTTATAACAAGAATAAGTCATTTAAAATGAAAAAAAAAATTAATATAAGATAATAAATAGGAATTGGAAGGGAAAAAAAATACTGGGGATGTGTGGAAGGCCATTATTTCCGGCCTTTGTGACAATTAGCTACGGTAGGCCGAAGGGTGACGAACCCACACAGGGGTGGATTCGGATGGGGGTGGTGTCGCGCCCTCGCGCAGAGGGTAGTTTAAAATTTAATATCTTGTAATTCCAGGGACAGGGCAGAGAGAGTGGCGAAGCCTGTCGCCCGATAGGACGGACTTTTTATAATGGCCCCGTGAAAAATAATGGTGGTGGGATTGACGAAATGAGCTGTGCAGGGGCGGGGGACGGCCTGTCAACGGCAAGCTGATGACAGTCCGCTCCCAACAACCCCCTCCCCCACCCCTATCGAACAGGAACGCATAAATAATAACATTCAATACATAATAATCAATAAAATACAATATGTACGCCTCCCTCGCATTTCTCCTGTAAAAGGCAATAATGAATTAATGCAAAATCATGATCTCATTACTGAGAGAAGAGGAAACTCCAAATTTAAGCTCAATACACACTTTAAAACATTTTACAAAAACTTGATCATATATTATTTACTGCAATCAAACGGAAGAAATGAAAAATTGAAAGATATCGCAAAATTCAAAAACTCTCTAACATAATTTTTATAAATAGCTTTAACAGACAAGAAACCTATTACAAGAGATACAAAATAATGGTAATGTTGATTGACTATACGTTCGGCAAGAAAATAAATATAGTAATATTTTAATATTACAAAAAAATATTGATACACGCAATGCATTATCCGTGATTTCTAAAGTGAATCAATACGATACAGTAAGGTTCAAATTTAAAACAAAAATTTTATTGTTAAAAGAAGTTTGGGGTTTGAAATCGGCAAATAGGGTTTCAGAGTGTGTTTCTAGTCATGTTTCTGTCGTGTGTATAAGCACACACACAGACACATATATTGTATCAGTAGTTGATAATTAAGGAGGCTATTAAGTAACGAGAAATATATTTAGAGGTATAAATAGAATAGCTGAAGCTATAATTATGTAATCAATGCAATGTAATCTATACATCCAAATATATATGTAACTTCTTTCTGGTGTTAAACGGAAACAACCCTATAACAAATAAAATTGCATAAGAAAATAAAGAGTAGTATTGTTTTTATAACACTTTAATAAATAGGAATAAAGTTTAATCAGTCTCATTTTTAAGTTAAAATAATTCATGTAATTGTAACAATTAAAAAAATAATACAAATGTATATTATTTAAAGTCTAGTAAACTGCTAATTAAACAAAACTATTAATAATGGTTTTATAAGCTAAAAACAAATTTTTTAAATAAGTTTACTTTTAAACAAAGGGTGCTTGTAAAATGCTTGGCTCTATTCAACAAAGGACATTGTTGAATTAAATAATTTTGAGCAGAATGACATATTTTTTTTTAAAATGATGCTTTATGTAGAGGTATTTTTTTTAAATTTGTTCATTTATAATTATTTCTACAGTAAATGTTGAAACATTTGGGCAATGATGAATAACAATAAGAAGAATATAAATTGAATAAAGGTAGGATAAATGAGAGAAGGGTAGATGTAGGAGGGTGCAAGGTGGTTTCCTTCCCTTTTGGCAGGGGATCGGGGGTGGTTTTATATAAACAAAAACCCTTGGCAGGGCGGCTGTGGGGCGTGGAAGGAAAAATGTAAAAACGGAGATAGCCCCGGCTGGCGTGAATAATGATGAGGGGGCTCGGACCCCCCGCGGGACGGCGGAACCACCCCCGCCCCAGCCCCGGCAGAAGGCAGACAATACACGGCCAATGAGAGGATATCGATGGAGCGAGGGGTGTATGTGGGGAATGTTGCTTGCAAAATACACTCTGAAACTTTGCTGTCTTCCTCGTGCAAGGCAGACCGAAGCTAGGTCGCCTTAACTTTCGCCAAAATGAATAATTACTTATAGACTTTATAAGTGATTGTAAACTTTGACTCATTTGAGGACAAATTATGCATCTCTGCAATGCACAATTCGACCTCAAATGAGAACAATTAGTAATATGCTATGAACCATCGAGGGAATTGTCGATACACATCCATTTGTGTAAGAGCAATACAGCCAATGACTCGTTGTGATAGAGAAAAACATAACATAAGATCGTGAACGGACGCTCAAGATGTTAACACTCGTGATCATTCCTATAAACAAATCAATAAGATAAAATATTGATTGGACATTAATATATTATTTAAATTATATGATATCTAATGATTCAGCATTTTATTCAAATGGAACGCCAACGACAGTGTAGGTTGTAAGTCTAGATAAGTGACGTACGAGTTTGCGGTTAGGAATATCGGTCATAAATTCATTTCGTGAATAAAACTATAGTGAGACGTACTTATCTGTGAGCCAGCATTTCTTGGAGAGAAATTAATATTTCGCGCCAGCCAGAGCGGTTAATAATATAATATGAAGTCGCCTAAAGAATTAAAATTTGTACAGAACACCAATATAAATAATAAAAACAATTTTGAAAACCTACACGTCACTATGAGCCTATTTAAAAAAAAAAAATTCAAATTGAATCACAATGTTCTTAGTCCAAAGACGCTGATATAAGTATCTTAATGGGTTCTTATACTTTGGTGGAAAACTTTAAAATTAATAACATTTTTATAGATTAAGAATTGAATCTACTACACTTGTATTAATGAAATAAAAATTGCCTGGGGCACTGTTTTTGTTTACATTATATTTATCTCACATTAAGCAGACTTTAATGGAGAAACAAAAGCCCTTATATAGGTGTTATAATAGAGTGGTGATTTATAGATACCTCTACGCCCAAGAACTAAGTGGATGACCGGAAGGTAATGAGAAAAATATAGAAAACAAGTCTAGATTGGAATAAGATTTGGAGTTTGTGACTGATGGCTTTTCGCTAGTGCCATTCGAAGCAGGAGTGTGTGGCAAGAGAGTCAAGAGGCAAGACTATCTGCTGACGAGCGCGGACTAATGCCTCGTACGTGTGACCTGTCCGCGTCCAACAAGGCGGTCGTGTCTGTTTTTTCTCCTTTATTGGCCTCCCGGTCCTGGGAACCCAGGGATATGGGAGCAGACGGCTTCAGGCCTTCCCCCCGGCCTGATGGGAGTCATCAGAGGATCTACATTCCGCCGGCAATCGCTAATGATATGGCTCTCTGGACGACATCTCGGGCTTCCGTGCGCGAAGGAGATCCTGCAGGGTTGAGTTTTTCCCATTGTGGGAAAACAAGGATTTACTTAAACCATCAATTTTCTTCGAATCCACCAAAAATACTGAAAGAATGCACTTCAATTTTCTCCGTTTCAACAAGTTTCAATTCCCAAAAACATATAATTAAATACATAAACCAATTTCAGCTGTGAAAAAGACTCATATACATATATAAATATATATATATACCTTGGCAATTATAGTAGGATATAACCTGTTTAATAGCTCTTAAATTTTAACAGAGCAATTTTCCGCAATTAAAGTCTTGAAACCCACATTTATTTTTATTTATTTATTTTGAAATTAATTTTTTGAAATATAATTTATGGATACAATAAATATAAGAAAGAATCATGTTTTGCCTTTCATAAAAAAACTGAAATATAGTATTTCATTAAATACAAACATTAAATTTGTTGTGAATTGATTCAAACATACAATAAAATAAATAAATAGAATTAATAAATAAAAATAAGAAAACAGAAATGGATTAGACACTGGACATATGGAGGAGCTGTCAAAGTTGTGTGAGGGAATACGGCAGTCGGTGTCGAACCCCGGGGACTGACATTTCGAGAGGCGGGGCCGAGTTCCCACGACGCACCGGCTAAATGTCATCCTGACCAGGTCTCTCTCTCTCTCTCGGCTAGCTCCTCCTCGCTCCTTCCCTGTCTCTCTCCCTCGATCTCTCGGCTAGCTCCTTCTCGCTCCTTCCCTGTCTCTCACCCTCTCTCTCTCTCTCGGTTAGCTCCTTCTCGCTCCCTCCCTATCTCTCTCCCTCTCTCTCTCTCTCTCGGCTAGCTCCTTCTCGCTCCCTCCCTATCTCTCTCCCTCTCTCTCTCTCTCTCGGCTAGCTCCTTCTCGCTCCCTCCCTATCTCTCTCCCTCTCTTTCTCTCTCTCGCTCATTAGAGCATTACTGGCGAGCTCTAGTCCAGCAGCCCCTTCAATTAATACGCCGACACAGCCCGGCCGAAAGTGAAGATCGTGACTTGACACCAGCCGCTATCTGCAAACACCAATTGAGTGGTGGTGGGGGGAGGCAGTGATTTTTTCTTATTTTTCATTTAAATACCTGCCTATCTTTTAAACTAATCTTCGGGAGAAACGGGAGAAAAAAGTCCGCTACGTAGAAGCTGCGTAAAATAAGCAAATTTCCTTTATAAAAAGGATAGATTAAATGACCAATTTGATCTAATAATTCTGAAAAATAATGCAAGGAAGCGTCTAATGTTCCCAGTTACCATTGGTAATAAGTTATATAATATAAATGTAAAACATGAAATTTTATTGCTATTTTGTTCAATAAACTTTTGTTAACACTAATTTTATGGTAGATATTACGTACATTAATTTTGGGTTTCCACCAAACCCTCCCCCTCGCCTATTTCACACAATAAGCAATTATAAAACCGTATGCAATAGAAAGCTTTAATACCGAATAAAATTTCTAAATAAAAAAAAGGGGTCTCTTCTCTCAGTATTTATAAACTCATTCAACAGTTTTCAAAAAAAAAAAAAAAAAAAAAAAAAAAAAAAAAAAAAAAAAAAAAAAGAAGTTAATTTACTCATGTTGGCTTGGTTTATTTCAGGGTAACAGGTAGATTTGCAATAACAGAAATCCCTTAGTTCTCCCAGATACCGATGGTATCATTAATCTTTCCAAATGGGTATATGTCATTCCACTTGATCTCTCGAGGGGATTTCTCATCCTTGGGGCCCCGCCCGTTCACATAAGTGCGACCCAAGTGCCTTCCAGTGTGGGCAGCCGATAATTAAAGTACTCCGGCAAATTCTAGCCCTGACCCCGATACCTCCATGGGGCGAGTGCTAACCTTTAACTCAGTGCCATAAGTGGTAATGGTCGGACTAGTCAGTCAGTCACTTTGTTTTCTTGCAACTTTCAGAGAGAGAGTGAGGCCACTAAATTAAACAGATTTTCTGCTTATTTTATTTTTGACAAATCAATATTTCCCAGTATTCCGAGGCTTATAAATGTTATATAATAATAATTATTAGATGTTTTCTTATTGGGGTTCGGTCAAGGTAAATCCAAAACTTTTCAGTCATGAAAATGTGATCTTAGGGACACGACGTCCCCTCTCGCCTTCATGTTAGCCCCGAATATGGCTTACAATGTAAGCCTAAACGTTGGCATATAATTTAAAAAATACACATTTTTTAAAATATGTATTTTTTTTTTTTGGATCACAAGATTTATTATACAAATCATATGCAATTAGGTGGATTATCAGTAGATCAGTGATTCGTACAGCAAATTTTAATTTGTATAATTATTCATAACGATAAAATAACAAGATTATAGATTAAAGGCTACAAATTCTTTTTTTATGGTACTTTAATAAATCATATCCATTGGAAAATCCAAAAATACCCCAAAAAGATAGAAGCAACAATAGAACGAATGATTTTCACTGCTGGCCAATGTCTTTCATCGCATCCCTTGCAGATCCATTTATTTTCTGAAACAACAGTACAATAACATTAAAATGATAGATGACTCTTTCCAGACTGAGGCAATAGAAAACAAGCCTGGGGTAAGAAGAGGCGCGCTGGACCGGAAGGGCGACTATTAGACCGAAGGAGAGAGATATAGAAGGTCTTGGGACAGTCCTTAATTGGTGGTTCGAACTACCCTGCGAGTGAACAATCCAGAGGGGGTGCAGTATATCAGGGGGTGGAGGCAGGGGTGGGGAGGACCCCCCAACGAATCTATTACACAGGAGATAGCGTTGAGGAAGAGGAAGGAAACAGTTGCCAAAATAAGGCAATCCGAGGCCAATAAACCTCCCTCGGCAAGACTCCTTCTATCAGGACGTTCCTCTCCACAAGCTTTCTCTCCACAGCTCATCCTAAAACAGAAAGGACCGCCTTGTTTTGAAAGAAGTGGGGAAAAAGTGCTCTGGAACTTATCGGTCGCCGTAAGCGGAAAGACACTTGAATCTCTCATTAAAGAAATTATTATGGAATTCATTTACAAATTGGAAAAAAAAAAAAGACAGGAGATTCCATTAAAAATTTCCTTATTATCTTATTTTGAACAATTAAGCTATTTAATTTGTCATCGTCGGTATAAAAACCTTCGAATACTGTACACATGGAAAATGAAAATTGATTTTCATACTATTTATTCCATTAGAAGAGAATTCAGAGAGATTTCTTTTAAGTTAGGTACTTTTGGTACAGTTACTTTTTTAAGGGATACTATTATAGTTTGTGAAAAATCATAGAATTATCTCTCCAAAGTTGACCAATCAATTAAATGTTATAGTTGTATATAGACTCCACGTTTAGATATATACCGACCGAAGCAATAGGAAGAAGATTAATGTGAATGAGAAGGAGAGAGAAAGATTATTTTCTAGCTCATCAGATAGAACCAAAAAGCCATCGGGCGGTTTTCAATCAAAAAGAGGTTGAACCGCCATCATGAGCGATATCGATATGTCGCCCGTTGCCGCAAGACCACTCGCGGCAAAGGTGGCCGGTACGAAGAAGCCGCAGAGTGTGGGAGTGAGTGTGGAAAACTGCGGGGCCCTGCTCTCTCAGGGAACACATATGTGAAATCCGTTATACCCTTAATGCGCACGGGTGGCTGTCAGTGACTCTCCTGCGAGGTCGGTTTGGTCTTCACACCGCAGAGAGAGCAACACTTTCCAGAGCGCTCGGGCCATGGGAACCTGGAGGCCGACAGGGAGCACTCCTTCCTCCCCTCCTGCTATACCTTTTTACGAAAATCCTCTTCCCTCTTCCCTTTCTCCCTTCAGAAAATCGTAAATATAAGTAATAACAAAACTTTATACACAATAATCAGCAAATAATGAAAAAAGTTTAAAATTAAACTTAATTCTTAATAGCTCAGCAATTAGTAATTATATACAAACTCCACTGTTTTTTTCAGTGCAAAAAATTAAAAAAAAAAAAAAAAAAAAAAAAAAAAAAAAACCCGTGAGGTAATGGTTAATAATGCTATCTCTAAACCAAAGATCGTAGTTTTAAGATTGGCAGATGGCTATTATTCACAGAAAATGAAATTTGAATGACACATCTCATCAAATAATCAATAAATCACCCCAACCAATCTAATCATATGTTTACAACATTTAGTGGATTCATTTTAAATAAAGATATATTAATTTTGGGTTTCCACCAAACCCTCCCCCTCGCCTATTTCACACAATAAGCAATTATAAAACCGTATGCAATAGAAAGCTTTAATACCGAATAAAATTTCTAAATAAAAAAAAGGGGTCTCTTCTCTCAGTATTTATAAACNTAATAGTATATATATATATATATATTTAGTGCATCTAATCACTAAAGATCAACCGCCAAAATTCCCTAAATGTAGCTCTCATGAGCGTTCAAAATTTCATCGAGGAATACCTATATTACACTAATATATTTACATGCAAAACCTCCCAAGACGACTGTCGGCATCTCTGGCAAACCATGAATCCAATGTAGGCAAACTTATGTGCATTTTAAGAGAAACAGGCATGTATGAAAAAATTTAATTAGCCCAACAGTCAGGGCGTAATAACCATGATGTTGATCGCCCTATAACCTGATCCTAATCCTATATTTAGGCCCCTTTAAGACAGTTCAAATTATATAAATATGCTGGAATCATTTTATCTAACTTTAAACACCGAAATATAAGAAATTTATGAATGTAAATAATAGCCCATATAGACCAAGGGAGAAAACACACGAAAGTAATTGTTCACGACGCACACTAGAGAAGATCAGTGCACCGATCTGTCTAGATTTTTTTTTTTTTTTACTATCAATTATAGTGGTAGTCATTCATCCAGTGCCATAAGGACTAGTCCTCCATGCCCCGTAAGAGGACATAGACTTGTAGTAAAACTTAACGATTTAATCACTTAAGGGATAACACATTACTCCTGAGGATGTTTAAACTCAATCAGGATCAAGTTAATATTTTTCAGACATGTATTATTTATATTATATCTTTTACTTTATATGCTCTCTAATAAGGTTTTATAGCCTCCCTTAATAAACAGCATAATGCAAATATTATTGACCACAAGATTCTATGCAAATTTTATTATTAATTATCTAACATTGGATACATATCAGTACATTCCACATGAAACGTAATGCGATAAATTGTTTAACAAAATCCACAGTAAGATATATCATTCAAAAGAAATATGTAGAATAAATTACGTACAGTATGCAATGAGAGGAATTACAAGGTTTTATAACGAGCAACAGGACTGGACTGGTTCACCGAGCGGACCTATTTGATTATTCATTGCATTAATTCATTGCAATAAACTAGATTACCATAATTAACTAGCAGATTCTGCAGTCCACGCGACATACAATATATCGGAGCCGATAATTGCATACGTTGATTGGTTAACTAAGATATCCATTCAATAAGATGTCCTTGTCTTTCAAAAAATAGACGGTATCGTAGTATTTGACGCAGGTCGAAATGCTACAGAGTATTGTCAGCAACGGACTATTATTATATTATAATGGAACGCTGTAGTGGAATGTTTACATTGATGAGGTTACTGAAGTCATGCTATAGATCAGTCTATGTCGAATGGGATTTACAGGACCAAGTACATGGGGTATTCGATTACTCTTTAATGAAGAACAGGAAGCTCGTAGAGGTTTGTGCCCTTGGTATGTATCATTAACGTGATGCATAGTAACCATGCAGTCGAAATTAGTTCGTACTACTGTAACCGAAATGTCTTTCTGTCAGTGACCCTTGGCGTTTCACTGGAAGCAGAACCCACCATCCAGAGGGGAGTGGAGAATATAGGTGAAGCGTAGGTAAGACAAGGGAGCTGTCCTCATAACTCGATAAGAGGGGGTACAATTGGATTAAGGGCGGGACTCGAACTCACCCCCAACCCCGGGGCCGTGGTCGAACGTTTGTTACCACTCTCTCTTGTCGAGACATAATTCAATTTCCCTGGCACGACCAGGAAAAAACCCCAGGAACGGGACAGTTTGTTAGGGGCCTCCGGCGTCGCGCTATCGAAGACTCCAGCCCCCAGATAACCTCATTATCTCATTACCCGTCAGTCAATTGTGTACTGTCACCCGACAAAGGTGGAAGGGAGCAGTATGAGACTCAAACAGAAATAACTGCTACATTGGACGAATATTATAAAATTAATCACCGATAAGAATGAATTAAATATTTTTAAGAATCCGTCTAATACGACTGGCTGAAATTAGGACATTGCTACATAACTGAAACGACAAGAAAAAATATTTTATTAACTAGCCTGGAAAACTTCAACAAGCCTTATTGTATCTTCGCATCTCTCAGATGCTAAAAAAGCATACTTAAACTTTTTCATAATTTTATATAAAACTAATTCTAGATAATCTGTAAAATCTAGAATAGAGAAGGTTTCTTTTTATTGCTTTTGATATTGGTTAAAAATGTAAAACATTGATTGAAATATGTAATAAGATTTTGACATAGGAGAGATAGTAAGGAATATATATATCCTTCCGAAAATCAGTGAGACCGTTAGGAGAGATACTGTCCCAGACGTGCCCAGATAGAGAGAATGGATGTGGGAGAGATAGACAAGAGCCGATAGCGAGAGGGAAGATACAGGTTTCAAAGGTTGGTCCGCGGAGCTAGTGGTGACGACGTACAAAAAACGGAGGAGAAGACCCTGGGGGATTGCACAAGGTGAAAGGGATTGGCATGTGGGTCCGAAGCTGCGCGGCCGTAAACTCCTTGGCACGAGAAGACCAGTGAGCCCGGGGATCGGTCATTAACTACCGAAGTTGAGGAGAATCGTTAACACTCGCAAGGAAGGGGATTTGACATTGCAGAACTGTGTCCGACTGCGACGACGTCATGAGAATCACAGTCTCATTCACAGGTGATTATGCAGTAACTGAGGGCTTTCAACTCCTTCGTAAAGCCGGAGGGGTTTATTGCTCAAACGACATGCTTATATTTGAGATAAGTCCCCAACCGTATACCAAAATTATCCTTACTGGTAGCCATTTTATTACAGCTAACTCACAGTACCGTAAGGACCCACAAGGAAGCATCAGATGTAAATTCTTTTCTGCAACGTCTCAAGTTAGCTATTTACAATATCTTGAGTTGACTTTGGAAATAATTAATTGTATTTATACACACATGGCTCAGAACTATCTTTTACAACTTTGATTGTAATTGAGAAAGAAAAAAACACAGACCGGATTCTCATACTCTCGGATGATATTAGCAGCTGGTGAGCTCGCAATGAAATCCGTAAAAAAATTATAAATAACTGGAGGAAGAGCCACATTAAACGGTCACCATCCCCAAATACCCGCATACCCTAAAACAACGTACAGGAAGAGGCCGGTAGGGGACATGTACAGATACAGGCGTACAGAGAGGGACTTTCGCCTCGGTCGAAGCACAGGGGCTGGAGGAACTGTAGGGGTGGTGAGTTAGACTGGCATCCTAACTCTCAAGTACACTCCAACTCCTGAGAGGCAGTAAGGATTCAGACAGACATCGGGGTTTTATACTCCGAATTAACTCTGGAGAGGGGGTGACTGTCTGGCATTTACTGGGGGGTGCAATACAGTCGTTATCTTCTAGCAAATGGTGTCTACAACTCACCGTGAAATGTAACTGTTACTTATATTGATCGTTATCGTACTGTAATACATAATGAAAGGAATAAAAAGTTTCCACCAGAGAAAGAATTGGGAGAATTTAGCTTCTTTTTTTTTTTAAAATAGTAATACTATCAATATCTAACGAAATAGTTAGCCAAATTAACCACGACTTAATGAAATAGTTGAAAAGTTACTGATTTTAAGGTTTCAATAANATAATTGAAGTTAAGTAATATCTGTCCATCGTGCCAGTACTTAAACTACTTTACCGATTTTCATTACATTTATAACTTGTTTTTATATAACCTTTATTTACATATACATTCGGTTAAAAACAAAAGAAAAAAAAAAAAGACATCAATGACAGTCACATGAGGAGAGAAGGTGACCAGTGACACCACTCAATTCAATAAAATCAGAAATATCAACCCCATTAGTAGAAATACCGTACATGAAAAAAGAATAAATAAATAACCAATATAAAACAACTAAAACTTATTATTTTTTACATTAACATAGTAAAGTAGTAGTATTGTTTATAATTATTTTTGTTCCTCATTTCCGTGAAAATCCTATAGACGGTTTACGCAGTGAAACATTTACTTAGTAAGTTAGTGCAACACGGATTATTTCTAATATTGAAAAAAAATGTCTAATTCCTTTCATTTATTTTCTAATACCTTTCATGAATTACATGATTATTTGCAAAGAGAAATAATGATTTAAAATAATTTTATTCGTAAAAAAGGATACAAATACACAGCTTCGCTAAAACGGGTTAGGAGAATCCAAGTTTAAGTTCATAAGATGCGTAAATTTACGTGAAAGCAATAGGATGGGGTATTTTTAGAGCATCTACTAGTTAACATTAATTTAGATTAACGATGTGTAAAGAAATGAAAATAAGGAATTATTTCCTAATTAACCTGTTAATTTTATTTATTTACATAATAACACATTAATTATCATGTAAAATGAAATAACGATATTTTTATAACTATGATATTAATGTTAATACTTATCCTAAAGAAAACAATTTTTCTATTATTTCTCTCTAAAAAAAAAAAAAATAATATGTGACATTTATGTATAAATTAATAACTTACCTCCTAGTTCATTATGAATAAAAAATAGGCTTCTTCCATTTAAAATTTTGCAATAAAAAATAGGACAATTTCAGTAGAGTAAACAAATCATTAAATACCAATTTGAGTAGGGATATGGAAAATCACACACGAGAATCACGTCGAAAACAATACAACACACAAAAAATAAAACCAACAAGCCCCACCCCAATATGAAACATGACAGGAACAGAGAATGCCGAAGGGCAGATAGGTACGCGAACTTTGAATGTGCGCCAGAGGGCAGAGGAGCCGAGTGGTGGGGGGAGACGGCCCCCACCACCGCCCACCGGGGACACTGTCCCTTTTGTGGTGTGAATAGCCCCACATCAGTCAGAAAGAGTTGAGATACTGTCAGCGCATTCAGCGCAAAACGGCCAACTATCCCACACCACTATGTCTCGAAAGCCCCATATGAAAACCCACACAACCCCCCCCCCCACAAAAAAAATTCATAAAATTAAATTATGTACATGCCAATATAATACTGTTGAAATTTATTTTATTTTTGTACTAAATAAAACAATATATATGATCAAATACTAATTTTTTTTCACTTTTATTTTTCCTATTAATCTATTAATGGAATAGTCTCCCTTCATTATATTAACCAAGGAGTTACTCTTGATTTAAGATTTTTTTTTTTTTTTAGTAAGAGGCAATTTAGCCCACAATAAGGTTATTGGATATTATATTTATATAAATTACTAATAATCGATTAATGAGGATCGGTAGGCCCGAAGGTCGTTCACTTTACTACTATTTTATGAAGCAATAAAATCTACTCTTTCTCAATCTTCTCTGTTGAGGGAAATTAAAGACCTTTAATTTTTATTATTTTTAAGTGCCAAAAATATGAATGTACCTTCTAAATAATGGCCGCCACAATTGAATATTACAATAAAATTGTAATCTTAAATTTACTGCATAAATAAAAATTTCATAAAATAAAACATTATAAGGAACAAGAGGAATAGCGATACATTAGAACATGTAATTTATTTAGTGTTAGTGAAATACTGACCCAAGAAAGTATATCCAAAACAAAGAGAAAACTGTTAAAGAAATAAACACACTACTAAAATAATTTATCTTATTATAATAATGATATTATTATGGTAAGATATAATATTATAATAACGTTATCTCTCTGTAGTAAAAGATTTATAGACTTAATTTGATTTGTTCATTCAATATTGACTGATATTTCCTTTATTTTAAAAATAATACAATAAAATATTATTGTTCTTATGAATATTAAAAAAATAAATCCTAAAAATAATATTATAATAATTATACTTTAATATTTGCATGGTGAGAGTAAAATAGGTCTAAAATTTGTGGAAATGGCTTTGGACCCGAGGGGCTTAAGAAGGCTTAGGGTGTGCCACACCATTTAACCTGGGCACTGCACACAAAGCCTTCTTTGCACACCTCTACGCCAAGTCTACCAGCTGATGTGAAAAACAAACCTACATTACAGTCAAATTGGAGATTTCATTGTCTTCTAATGCATATATCATTAAAATGTATTTATCTAGTCAAATTTATCTACCAATAAGAAGTCGTTATGCTCATAAAAAGTGGTGGGGGGAGGAGGCGGAAAGAGAGAAAGGCATTAAGTGGAGAAAGATTTAAGATAAGTAAAATGTTATTATCTATAATTTATTTTTTACCCACAAGCATGTAAATTTAAAAGCAGATATTTGGAAAAAAAAGAAGAAACTAACAATAATAAAAATAAACTGCAGATATACAACTGCCCACCACTTCACTGCATGACCAGTCTTACCCCACTCTTTTTCTATTGCACTTTCTGGCTTGTGAGATCAACTCAATCGTCCTGTTCAATATATTTTAAATATATCACATTTATTATATATTTTTAATTAATTTCCCTGCCGATTAAGTTCAAAGCTTTTCCTTTTTACCATTATTTTATGTAATATAAAGTCATCTTTAACTATCTCCTCTGCCTTTTTTCTAGCGTGGAGGGACATATAAAATCTTCATAATTTTTTAGTTTAAAAATATATAACATCTAAATTAACTGGTGTTAAGATTGGAAACATTACATCGTTTCATTAATTTTTTGGATAGAATAAATACTTAAGTTTTTTTTTTTTTTTTTTTTTTACTCCTTTGTATACATTAGTTGGAATATTTTGATTGGGTTAGATGAAGTAGAAGGAAAGAAGGAGATGTGCTGGTTACTCCAGGACGAGTAGGCAAGAAAGAAGTTTGCGGTTGTATATCTGTTTGTCGATCTCTCCTGAGGACTCTACCTGTGACACTGACGGATCACGGAGGGCCGTTCCCACACTCCGACACACCTGTGCTTCTGCGGGGACCGAAAAGTGGGAGACGGTCCGGCTCTTACAGTTTTCCGGAGTGTCCTTCAACCCCCATTCAGCAAACCCTTCCGCTCTCACGGCTCCCAGGGGTGCATCTGGAGTGTCTCCTTGTCCCTCCAATCCGCCCACGCTAATGCCCTTCCAGCCTCTGGAAAAACTTAAGCAAACAACCCTCTCTGCCACTGACCGCTTTGTAGGGCGATCGCCACCGTGACAGCTCTCACACCCTCACAGGTATCCCGCATTTACATTACTCATAGGGGTGGACACAGGGTGGGACTAAGCGGGCGACAGATATCGCTATCGTATCAGTAAATTCCAGGGATTTTCATAGCATTTTAAAGGAAATTTTTTAAAGCATAATAAACAGAGAAAAAAAATAAATAGACTCGTAGGTCAACTAGAAGAACTCCATAATATAAAATAAATATATAATGATATTCGGGCTAAAAAAATTTTTTTTTTACGAATTGAGCTTCGTTTTATACTAGAACTGTTAAAGATAATTTGTTCCCATAATAAAATTTACATAAAAAATAATTAAAGTTTATTTTATATTCCTCATATATCCTGATTATGTATTTTCAGACGAGAAATATTAACCAATCTTTTATTTTATTTTATTTAAATATAATAATAATAATTATTTCATAAAAATTGTATAAACTTCCAGAAGGAACATTAGAGCTTAAAACTTCAAGAAGCATCTTAATTTTTTAAACTCAGGTGCAACGGGTTCAGAGGAAGAGCACCTATCAACATGTATTCTAACAACCCCAACTCACTGTGCAAGCTTTTATTTATCTATAAACAGACAATGCTGCAGCGCCAGACTTAAGCTAAACCGGTGGCCAATCCTAATTTTTAAAAATTTTTTAGATTTAAACATACAGATTGAAATATATTTGCCCTTAAAGGTTTCATCTATCCCCAGCAATGTGTTACAAAGTAAAAAATGAAATATGATAATGAAATTTTAAATTAACATATCCCCACTCTAAAATAATTAAAAATTATTTTTTTCAAAGCTTTCAGTTAAAAAAAAAAAAAAAAAACCATAATGTTTTTTCAGAGTGAAATTTCACATGTACATCGCAGGATGGGAACTGACAGTTTCACCTGATGTCCTACTTAGAGAAGGTCTCAATTTGACTTGCCATCAATATTTATTATTCATCGTATTCCGGATTTGGGGGTGCGATTTACCGACGTGCACACGGGCTCAGTCCGAAACGAGAAGAACGACCGTTCAAACGAACAACCCCCCCCCCCCCTGGCGAAACGCCGAGATCTGTCGGACATATGAAAATTTCAGCGTATACCCCCCTTCCCCTCCCAGTCGTTGATTTGCCCCGAAATCTATTATTGATCTAACTATTTATTCAGAGTAGACCTCCCGACCCATCACGCTCCTGTCGAAGAAATGCCATTAACACCACCCCTTCCTAATAGTTTATTCACTATTAGAATAATTAAAGAATTTAATGAATAATAAACATTTAATTACAGTTACTTTATTATGAAATAATGTCCACTTCTGTAGTTGTTTTACTAACCTGAATTACTATTTATTGTTTAACTAACCTGAATTACTATTTATTTTTAATCACAATCAACAAGCACGACTGATTTTTTTAAATAATAATTTTTTTACGTAATTATTAGGAGTAACAAATATTAAAGTCATCCAGACCTAAGGTGTTTAACCTCATTGGTCAGCAAGATCCTTCATAGAGAACTAGTAAAAGTGAAAAGTAGAAAATTTGTATTATTTAAATTTTTCAGTATAAAAAGAGAAAGAAAAAACTAAGAGGGACTTAAATTAAAAGAAATCTACTAATAAAGTAACAAATATGCAAGGTTAGGATATGCGACCAAATATGCAAGGTTAGGGTATGAGACCAAATATGCTTAGGAGCAATATGTCATACTTGAACGAATCCATTGAGAACACCAAAGATCATGGCGTTTGAAGTTTTCCGACCTTTCAGTGACCAAGAATTCATCGACTTGAACCCCGAAGGAGTCCTGGAACAAGACAGATCAATCTCAATTCCACGTGCTCCATCTTCGGGCGTGCGAGAACGCCGAAAGAGCGCCTTTCCAGGAGTCCATTGTGTTCCCAAGCCGACTGGCAGACCTCTGCCGGCGTTCCTCCGTCTAGCCTGGTCGTGGCATTTTTAAGGATGTACATATTTTAAATGGGAAGGAGGGAGGATAGGAAGAAAATATATGCAAAAGGGGTCCCATCATCATTGTTGTCGTCCTCCATCATCAGTGTGGGACGGCGGAGATCTTTATATCGATAGGTGGCGAGTGCAGACGGATGACGACGTGTCCTGGGAGAATTCTCTCCGCGAAAGACGGTCTAACTGATCTCACGAATTCTCTCATTTAAAAAGGATGTAAGTATAGAAGGAATAGCTCTTTATGCTAAATAGAGAGAAAAGTTCTGAGCCCAATATATGCCCATGTACAACACCATTAATTTAAATATGTATTCAAGAACACTGGTTCAATTTGCAAATTTACTTTCGGTTGTTTTATTCATTGCTTCATATTTTTTTACAAGTAAGCTTGACCAATAAGAAACCATATGTTAATAGCCTTACTCAAATCAATGATTTCGATACATTTTGATAAAAACAAAACATTTGTTTTGATATCAATAATTTCCTAATGAGAGCTACGGACTGTCAATGAGCTGAGAGACCAAAGGCATATTCCAAGGGATTCACGAGCATCATAGAGACAGAGTCAACTCTAGACTATTAAAAAAAAAAAAAAGAAAATACATTTTTCTCAATGTGCTATCAATTAACCTTCTTTGAGGTACTAAAGGGATCCCCGGAAGAGTTATAAATTTATTAAAAAATTATTTTGGTCGGTTCAATAATACCTTGATATGTGAAAAAAATAATTGAAAGGTATCAAAATTTCATTTATTCCCTTGACCCAAATTTGTGCGTGGGTTTGGAAAGAATGTTGGATTGGAATGATGACAGTCGATTTTCGAGGCACTCGCATTTTTTTGGGAGAGATTCACCCCTGGAAATTTATTCCTGAAACATTCCAGTCTGTTATTTTCCCCAGGACAGATGGCCAGTAGAGGGGGTTGAAAACCAGAGTCCCGTTAGTTTCTAGGTGGGGGTGCGACCTTGATCCGAGGGTTGGGACCCACCTGCCCAGCAAGAAACTGGAGCCCAAGGGATGGTTTCTTCTCTACCTGACCTATAATCTTCGGGAAGTAGATTCGGCGATGGACCGACCCCGGAGGCGGACCGCTGGACCCGGAGAAAAAACAGAGCCCAAAAATCCCTATTGTCAGTAGGCCGGTCAGGTAGGCGGGCAGAAAGAAGGAATCAAGAATCGAAGACAATGAGACTTCTGTCCATTGTCGGCGAAGTGAAATTCGAAGATCAGGAGAGCGGGCTCAGAGATAAAACGGAGGGCTAGAGCTCCGTGTAAAACTAAAAATAAACAAGCTAACTGCTACGAGCTTTCTTTCGGGAGGAAACATCCCTTAATTAAACATTGCTTGGGGCTTGGGCTTTTAAATGTAAAATTTTGTTCAACAACAAGCAAAAAAAAAAAACATTGCCTGTAGCTTTGTAAATAAACAAGAACTCTTGAATTGTTCGAACCAATTAAACGTACAATAGGAAAACTCAGCTTCACTCTAAAGCTGCATAAAATTTTAATAATGGACAAAGTATACGAACATTTTATATAATAGTAGTCAAAATAATAATTAAAAAAAAACGATAGATAAGCTATTGAAACAACAATAATGCAATAGACAACAATAACTCTTACTAAATTCAGAGTTTCTGATTAGGTTCAAAGAAAAATTTTAATAATTATAATAATTTTTAATAAAATGTCCCTACCATGCTTAGAATCGAATCTGTACTTTCTTGTTACTGAGCATGCCCACTAAATGCGCTAAGAAGAACCGTTATTCCACGCAGGAACTTAGAAAACAGGGGATTTTAGACATATGATGCTTTAATGGGGACAAAGATAACAACTGTAGCAAGCTGTAGATAACGGGAATTAAACAAAAAAAAAACTATTCAAAGCCCTAATCTGAAAATTGTTCAAACAATTTTTATTTTAAGTTACATATTGAAAAAAATAAATTTCTAAGTACCAATCCCTTGTATTGGGTTGCTATTTTGACAATTTCTCGCTAGGATGAAAAAAATTTTCAAAATTAGTGGGGAGGAAAAAAAATAAAAAAATAAATGGTTGAGAATTATTTTACTTAAACTGGGGTTGGCCGGGTGAGGCCGTGCCGAGTGCCCTCGTCACTCTTATCAGATAGTCAATGTTTATCTAACCGGCCATTGCTGATAACTAAGGTAAACCACACAGTCGGGGGAGGATGGCTCGAGCCTGGTAAATTTAACAAACAACACCTACGGAGAATTACAAAATTTTTTGTGGTAAGGGAAGGGAAAATATTTCTTTATGATTCCTCAGATTTATTTGAATAGGGTAGTTGACCTAAAAGTTTAAAGCAAATTTAAATAATGAATGAAAAAATGTAGTAGAAGAGGAGAAAATCAAACATTAAAAAAGTAATTTTTTAAGGACTGTTAAATATGTTATGGCCTATAAAGTTTTATCAAAAATAAGTTGTCTTAATATTGTAACTGATTGATCAAATTAGTATTTATATTATTATTTTAGATTGAGGACTTAAAGTTATTTCTGAGACAATTCCTGTATATGCAGAAAACTGCAAGAATCGATGGTATTGCAAAATGACAATTATTTAATCCCGCCGATGGGAAGAAAGAAGTAACCGTACGTTTATCCGACGAAATCATTCTTGCAGACATGGAGACCGAAGATGATGGAAAAGAAAATTTCGATTTCCATAAAGAACGTTTACGGCCCGTTCCTGGGGTGGTGGGAGGGGGGTACGACCCCCTCGGGCTTATAGAAACGGCATGTCATCTGGCTAAGGTACATGTTCACGGCGAACTATGTTTTACGGCATGCATGGCCGTCACCGATCGAACACAAGGCCTCCTAGTCACAACCAAATCGAATCCCTTTTGTTTTCTTCATTGCTAGGCAGCCATCTGCAATTATTCAAAAGAAGAAGGGACAAGTTCAAAATATGTCTTATAAGAATGAAGTAATATAGACAGATTTAGTGCTCGTTTTTTCTATTTTTTTTTTTTTTGCAAGCCAACCACTTGGGTCATTAATGCTATTTATGTGGGGTATTGATGAAAAGAGTGCGAAAGAAGAGAGCAAGAAAACAAAAATGATGGAGGTCGACATTCCAGAACGCAATTGGGATGCAGCCATGAAGGAGGAGACACAAACGGAGAGCCCCATCACGAGGCAACGAAAGCGACGCCGAAATCGACCTCCGCAATTGACTTCCAGCTCATGTCAAGTCCATCTTGATAAGTCTTTTTTTAATGCACTTAAATGCGTAGATCAGATTCCTATAATATTATAACCGCTGAACTAATTGTAGTTGTGTTTGGTATATACTCGGTACATGGAGGGATACATCAAGAGTTGGCAACCATTTTCCAAAAAAAAAAAAAAAAAAAAAACCTCAAAAAGCCAGCGAGACTTGAACCCTAGTTAGTACTACCAGACTTTGCAGATGCAAACAGATCACATTGAGTATACCGTCGCACTCCTTAATAACATCCTAAAGATATTCTGAAACAAATCTCCAACTGTAATTATTCGAGAAGTCAATATTTAGAATGAATAAGAACTTTTATATGTGGATAACTGTGAATGCCCACTTTTTTCTTGCTTAAATCACATACAACAAAGAATTGAGACAGTTTTTCAGAAAACAAAACTGTTCTATCGCTAAAAAATACTTGAAATATAGAGCATTTTGACCATGACTTTAATATTAATTTAAATAGTTTAATTTGAAATCATATGCTATTGGTCCACACCACTATTGGCTTCCTTTGAACTTGCTTTTCAAAATTAATGTCATAGCATCAATGTGAGTAGACAGGATGGCCTTGAAGGTAATGAAGATAATGTGCCGATATTATCATTCGGAGAAATACACATAACTCAGGGATAGGAAGCGGGAAAACAGGAGGGAATTTCAATTCAGAGGAATGCATACTCAGAGTATACCTCCAGAGCGGCACAATTAGATATCGGTGTCCTGGGAACAAAGGGCTCATTCCCTCTTCTATCTGCCACCAATTAGTACAGCCTCTGGAGGGAGGTCATTAATGCGTTGTAATTGCATGGGAGTGTGCATCTAATGCACCCAGATAGCGGGCGGCGGGACCTCTGCTATCGATTCCAGCGACACGCTCCCGTGCGGTACCGTCGGGATCCTCCCACCAAGTGCCCCAACGTCGTGGACGACGACAGAAATACATCGGGACGTAGGATGTCTAACGCTGGCTCACAGTCAGCCACTGTGCCTAACGTACCGTTCGATTAGTTATAGACAATTGTGTCGATATGAAATGGGCAGTACCTAGATATCAAATTCCTCATGGAAATATTCAAAAAATTATTTCCAGCTTCAGTTCCCAAAATGTTGGCCCCTAACAAAGCGAAAAAAACCAAATTGTAAGTTAAACGTTACACTAAATGATTTCTTTTTTTCGCTTTATGTAAAGGATGCGACGTCTGAAATTATTTCCTTGAAAAATTGCAAGGACCAATCAATTCCTTTCAATTAAAGAGTACAAAAGGATGCATAGGAGATTTCTTATTTTCGAGATTTAATAAAGGGACGTCTGTCCATCAGCCCCATATCTTTGAAATTGCGTGTTCTTAGTAATTTATTTGGGACCACTACACACAAAAATTGCTTATTGTAAGATGTAAGCAGAGGATAGCAGGGGATATGGGCAAAATTGTATCCCCTCTGTGTATTGAGCCAGACAGTAAAATTGTTTAAATATAATAAATAAAACAGGGCTTAAGCAATAATGGGTTCTGGGGGTGGGGTTTTTCCCCCATATCGAAGAAATGATGACAGAATGAGCTCCTCTGATTTGTAGATGTGTAAAAATATGAAAAATAAAAGTTTTACTGCCGAGGCCTGTGGTCGCCTCAAGAGAAATCCCAGCGAAGGACGAGCGAAATGACTTGTATTTTAGCCGAAGGGGTAGAGCAGTAGCAGAGGACTCCCTTGACCCATATGTGGACCTACCCGCGAGCTAGGTGTTCCACGCCACTCACAGCTGATTTTATGGACCCGAAAACCCGTAGCTCACCCCCTCCTCAACTCCGTCTTATCAGGAATTTTTACGCCTTATAAAGTTAATTCATGTCCCGGGGCAGTAAAAAATCGTAAAACGGTCGAAGGGAAGCTGTATTCGAAAAAAAAAAAATATATAATGCTCTTTCCCTGTCCTGCGAGCCATTAATTCCCTCGTCGACTTGTATGTGGCCAAAACTGAACGTATTATGAAATTTGGGATTTTATTATTCATATATAAAACCTGTTTTGAAAGAAGGGCATTAATGTGTATTAAATAACTCAAATTTGTAAACTTAAGACCCATAACGCCCGCCAGTGTCCACCTCGCTCGTCCTTATGTAAACCAATATGTATTTCAGTTTTACTTTCAAGCAAACAAATATAAATTTTTTTTTTTAAATTAACGGATGCCCAACCATATAAATGGCCAGGTTACTCATAAGGGCTTATCCTAACGAGGTATGGAGAAGGTGGATAATCCAACGTTACTAAAAGAAAAAACATCATACCGTAAATATTATCTGTATAACATGAAGATATTCACGTAGGCTTCGTCGGTCGTCAGATGTATTTACCATTTCATCTTCCGGGTTGGACCGAGTCAAATTGTTCTTATTTGCCGAGCTTTCGCACATCATGTGATGGCTTCTTCAGGGCTGAAAAGAGAATGAGAGTTGTAGAGAGATTTTAAAAAAATCCAGATGGTATATGGTATATTATATTTACATATACCATCTGGATTTTTTAAAAATCTCTCTACAACTCTCATTCTCTTTTCAGCCCTGAAGAAGCCATCACATGATGTGCGAAAGCTCGGCAAATAAGAACAATTTGACTCGGTCCAACCCGGAAGATGAAATGGTAAATACATGAAGATATTATTAATTACTAAATAATAATATTTTTACGATAAATATAATTAACAATGGCCATATTCAGGTTATATAATTATTACTAATTGAAAGATTAAACATAACATCGGAGTATATTCATTTTGTTAAATTGAACTGTTATAAATGTAATAACTATCAGTCATAGGTGAGTGAGCATATTGCCTGACATATTGTCTTAAATAAGAACAACTCTTCTTTTAAATATTTGACCTGACCTAAATTTATTTTAAAATACAATGTATTCAATATTTAGAATAACAAGGTGTTTAAATCATTATTTGTTAATTATTGTGTCCTACTTTAGGTCCATAGGCGTTTGCTGTAAAATAAATTTCAAAATTTTAATAAAACTGTTTATTTATGATGAAGCAGTCAACTCTAACTGTCAGTAAAAAAAAAGTTTATTTCGGTGATATTAATGGACTATCTCATTTGTTTTTTGAAGTTGAGGCAAATCATAGAACTCAGCAGAGGGAAAAATAAAAATGGACTAATAGGGGGTTGCTAACTAGATATAATTTTAAAGGTCACCCTCCTTTCCTGCACAGAAAAAAAAATTAAATATTATCTTCCTTAAAGCGTGTCAACGCCTAATGAAAACAAGCCGTTCTTTATATGCCCTTAAAACGAATCAAGAAAGGAATCTCATTTGCATAATTATAACTAGGATACTCCAAGAGTAGTCTTTGAGGGGCCGGACATGTTTGTTTATTAGCCACTAATGTCACAGATATATGACAACACGCTTGACCGAAAAGGCTGTGTGACTTCACCGAATAGCTCGCTTTTACGGCGAGCAGTCTATCTACATTTCCCACTAATGCCTCGGAAAGCGTTTTTAACTGTTGTCCCCAAAGGGGCTTATCCCCCCGAGCGACCTATAAAAACATAAAGTCATTATAAAAATCCGCAGCAGACGAGGACGGGGTCCTGCCTGAAGCCATCCCACTGGATAAAGTGTGCCATCAAGTCGGAGAGAGAGAGAGTATCCAATCAATGTTTTATAACTCATTCAAGTGGATCTGGAAAGGAAGGTGAAGTAGGATCGTCATGGACGGGGAGCATTCAGACAGCTCCGAGGGAGGAAGAATTGTTAGTATGAAAAAACACAATTCTTTCAAAAAGGAATGGCATTGTCCATTGTGGGACGGCCATTAGGAGGGGCAAAACCGTTAAAGAATTACATGGCAATTAGAGACACAATTGTCTGCTGTCCACTCTTTCCACACCTACATAGGCATGTGTGAACTTGAGTGTAATAAACATTGCTGGGATTCTGTGTGCCGAAGAAAATTTCCATGTTCAACAAACAATATTCATTAAATAAACGATAAATATATTTTACAGAGAGATACTAATACATAGAGGGACATATGTTTAGTACATGGTTTTTCGCGGGGACGTCTGATGGTGTGTGGTCAATACACCCTTCTGGTTATTCATTAAATAAATAATACATTCCGAATAACCAATTCTCTGAATCATCACTAACAGAAGTACAAGCATGTGACATTAGGTTTAAGAGCCCAGTGTCTTATCCTACAAAGTGTGGTGTTTCCCCACTTCTAAGAGTAAATAAGTTTAATTTGTGTATTTATAAAATACAATAATTAATTTAGAAAATTTCATGAAGTACAATAAATATATCATCTATATAAAAAATTGAAGTTATGTGAAATACTGAAAAAAAAAAACTGTTTAATTTTACAAAACTTTTTTTTTCTTCTCTGCGTTAAAAAAAATTAATGAATCCATTATAAGAGTAAAATTTTTTGAATGCATCAATTTGACAATTTCAACAAAAATAAGCCTCTATGCCTGTATTAGTTATATTCATAATCCGATTTAAATAAAGTATGGAAATTATCTATCGTAGTACACTGTTAAAACAACCGAAATATAGAGATGAGAAGAGACAAGCCAATGTTGTAACATACAGAAGATTACTATTAATTAGATTGGTATGATGCTTTAATTACCTAGTTATTAATTAGACTTTAATTTCAGATAAAACTTTGAGAAAACTTAAACTTAGGATGTTAATTTAAGATGGCATAATTCTTAGTTGTCCAGTGCGTTGAACCTTGAGGGTAGGGCATCCTTTATCTGCCTGTTCCTGAGATAAGGTGGGAAATTCCACGTTGGGCGGACGTTCGCGCGTTGTGCAACTCGGACTCGGAGGAACACACCGGCGACGGGTTTTACGACGGGGTCCGTCTTATCAACGGCAAACATGACCGGCCCACAATAAATATTTGGACAGAGATTAGACCATTCGTCTCGAGTCAGCACCCCCAAGGCACACGTGGAGGTTGGCGGTGCCTTACCTGCGAGAACGCCTCAGGAAGAAGGCCATAAGGAAGCTCCAGGTGAGAGATATGAGAAAACTCTAAGACGAAGATAAGCCATCTAGTTCAGCGATTGCACACCAAAGGCAATTGTACGAATTATCCAGAATAACTCTTTGGTTGCTCAACGTAACCAACAGAAGTTATCTGGGTATAACCATCCCTTCATAGGAGTTTAAAGGAGTGTTTCTTATGTGCAATTTTTTTTCTTTTTTTACATATACCGAAATACTACAATAATATTACTACATAACTCATAATTAGGCGATGAATGAATGAGATTCCCTTTCCCTTTTTGGAAATTAAGATGCTCCGATGACCGAAGACCGAATTCAGCTAAGGCAAAATAAATGCAAAGTGTGGAGAAGTCCTTCATCAGTAATTGGCGACCTTTACTTCCAGAAAGAAAACAAAAGTTAAACTCATAAATATTTATTGTATTTTAGTATTATTATACTTTTGGGGAATGCAATCATTATTGATTATCTAGAACCATTATATATATGAGTGCTGGCATTTATTTCAACTAATTACTTAGGGTCATGGAAGGAGTGGATATCTGCAGATTGCCATCCCACTCTAAACATCCATGGCTCAGGGCAAGCTTTCACTTCCTCTGGGGCGCCGCCCCTGTTGTACTACGAACATGCTATCCTTCTCCAGATTACTCCAGTCTTGCAAGTGTCCACCAGGCTAGGGTACCCTCACCGCCCACACCCTCATTATTCCAGGCCGTGACCAGTACGTTCCTCCGCTTACTAATCCTCCATTCACAATCCCCACCTCTTCCCTCGTCATACTTTTATTTTTTATCCGGCTCTCTTTATTTCCTTTTTCTAATCAATAGGAATGAGGTTGTTTGTCCATTGTCGACGACCGGGCCCTCATGATTGTATGTAAAGCAGGCGAACCGCATTACACAGGAATTCGACTTTCCGTCTTGAAGTAGATAATTTTTCGTAATCATGAAATTAAATATATTTAAAAAAAATTGAAACAATTTGGTTTATTATATAGCTTGCCATCCTCCAAAAAAATAAGCCAGATCTGTTTTATTATATGCTGCCAAACAAATTTACCATGTGATTGCTATTGTGAAGTGACTTCAAAACATACAAGAGTTACAGCCGAGATGGCTTCCAATAAATAAAATGATCTTATGCCAGTGAACTACGTTCCCGCCAACAAAATTTATATTTAGGAGTGGTGGGGGGGGGGAGGGTCCGAAGATCTCCCCACGTGATTTTGCAAAGAAGGGGCCAATATTTAAAGAAGAGTAACAAAGTGAACCAATGGAATAACTGATACTTGTCTTTAAGTAGCAGTCACAGTTTGTTTGGCTACCTATAGAAAAGAAGAACCGATAAGTTTATCCACAAACAGATACTATTGTAAAATAAATTTTCCTTCAGTTTTAATTGTCAGTATGTGGTATGATGTTACAAGAAAATTGTAAAATATGTGATTGACACCATTCTGTGAAAAAAACAACATAAATATTTCACTTTCTCAATTAAAAATTAAAACACGACTATTATTAAGAAACTCGGAGAGCTGAAAGGGGACCACATACAGCATAATTAAATCTTTAAATGTGTCATTTGTATTATATTCGATTTATATCTGTGTTTTTATGAGATTGTTTTTATTTTTTTATTTTTGTAAGTTATTTTTTAAGTTAGTCTGCCCTTCTCCTCCAGTCCCTTTCACTGCACGTTTGTGTCCCAGATAATTACACCAACTTTCCTTTNTATATATTTTTATTTTTTTTTTAAAGACTTTGCCCAAAGAAGCAGAACTCCGAGGACACGACCGGTCGGGGGGTCACCACTGCTGACGTGTATCTACCGGATGCCTTTTAGCGCCTGAGGCTAACCACTCTGTGACACACTTATCACCTTCGTTCCTTCTCCAAGCCTTTGGGGACTTGTGAAATTCTTCTTCCCCCAGCTTATGGACTTACACCCACCCCCTTCGGCCTAGAGCAATTTCTAAAAAAAACTCTAAGAAAATGCAAGATAGTCAATGGTTTATATTATCAGGTTACACTAAAGCCAATCTATTTCATCTTGCATATTTAAAAAATACATTAAATATAATACTCTCATACCTTATATTCTCTGTCTTCATTGGTTTCTGCCCATCCCCAAACCAATGAAGACGGAGAATATAAGGTATGAGAGTTCTATATTCATTGGTGGTAGAAATAATAACCCTTTAGATCATTTACTTAAATATAATACATTGATTACAGAATAATTCATATACATCAATTTTCTAATTGTGAAATTAATCATTTATTGTTTAATTTATTCCTAATTTATTTTTATTTGTAATAATAGTTCTCTGATTTATTGAGCATATTTAAATTATATTCTTTTAAAATATCCTTATTCTTATTTATGTAAATATTACTGGTATTTTTTATTATTTCATTCACAAT
Source organism: Oncopeltus fasciatus (assembly GCA_000696205.2). Classification (NCBI taxonomy): domain Eukaryota; kingdom Metazoa; phylum Arthropoda; class Insecta; order Hemiptera; family Lygaeidae; genus Oncopeltus; species Oncopeltus fasciatus. The sequence continues at coordinate 638,181 of KZ815670.1, read as the reverse complement.
TTATGATATTTTAACATTAAGAATATTTAAGTTAGTCCTCGCAATAACCAAATAAATTAACACAAATAATATCCACTCGTCATATTAAATCAACAATATTAATTATAATCATATAATATGTTTATTTAACAGGAGAGGTTATGATTTATTAGCATTTTTCATTGAAAAAATTAAATAAAATATGTTACTTATAAGTAAATACTTATTAATGCAGAATAATTTTTAATATTAGTTTTAGATTGTATTCAAATTAAATAAATATAAACAAAATTGATTATTTTTATTTATATTATATTAATTGTTTACAGAATAGGAATGGGACTATTAATTTATATCTGGATTCTTTTGAAAATTAAATAAATAATACCATGAAAATATTCCTCCTCCTGGATTATTGAAATATTCCTGGCGGATTAACATCGAATTTAAATTTAGATTAGTAATTGCCGCTAGAGAAATATACAGTTATATTAGTACAGTATTCTTCCCCTATTAAATTCTATAGAATAAATTTAAATTGACATATATACTGGATAGGCAAGAGAGAGTACAAGCAACCTTATATGGAATATTAGAGATTATTTTGCATACAACTGCGTGTCAATGAATATGCGATGGAAGTGGATAGAAATAGAATAAATCTTTTAAAGAATAATAATAAAAAGAAAAGAAAAGAAAAGAAAACAGGACAAAGGAGTTTGTGCTTACAAATTGTTTGGATTAATCGGAATTGCAAACGCCCATTTGTATAAACATATTTGTCTGATAAGGAATGGGGTCGTCTGGGTGGGATTGAGAGCCCACAGGAGTGGTGGGTGTCGGGGGACGAGAATGCGCGGACAAGGATGAGAAAGTTTCGACGCTATTGGCCCGTCATCAGAGGTCTAGACCAGTCTGCTCAGAAGTGCAGTGTGCAGGCGATGATGCAGTACTCATCACCACTATAGAGGTATGTGCATGTCCCCCCCCCCCTGACTTAACGATGAGGGAGGACAAGGCAATATTAAAATTCTTTTATAGTTCTCATTTGTTATTTAACAGCGAATTTTATCCACTTTTTACAATAGGAATATAATAATAATATATATAAGAAATATATCTCATTGTTCAGGGACTGTCTGATCATCTGATCAGCGCAGCCTTTACTTCAAAGTTTCTAACCTCAATTTTAATCTCAAGAGTCCTGTTCACTCCAATAAATTTGTTTTTCTTTTCTAGTACACTGCACCAACTCTGTTCACCTTCGATTTCCCTGAGGCATTCGTCCCTCGAGGGGAGTCCACAATGAGTGATCAGCTGTGAGGACACAAGAACCTGTCAGTGAACTTTCACCTCCGCGGTCTCTACGGCTGCGTGGAATTCTCAAGGAGACATATGAAGAACTCGGCACACCCGGAGGAATGTGAATTCTTCACTTATCCTATCGAACTTTGCAAAGCAGAGCTGACTTTGAATCTAAGTCAGGAAGGAAAGACCGAAAATTCAATTTTTAGTAACTCTAAAATTATATTTTGTGATTTGTACAATTAGCAAATTTTAAAAAATGACGATGAAGCCATGTTAGCCGGATTTTATTCATGAAAAATAAAGATACCACATTGTTTTCAATAAATATGATGAATAAGGACAAGGGAGGGAGAAATAGTTAAGAGAGAGGAGGGGAGATAGATAAATAGAGAGAGAGAGAGAGAGAGAGAGAGAGAGGGAGAGGGAGAGGGAGAGAGAGAGAGAGAGAGAGAGAGAGAGAGGGAGAGGGAGAGGAATATGGAAAAGGTTAAAGAAACACGGTAAGCAGAAAGAAGGTGATAAGAAGGATATGTAACGAATGAGAAAAAGAGGAAGAGAAAGAAGAATATTGAGGGAGAGGGAGAGAGAGATAAGATGATAGCCACATTAAGAGATCACTATGCAGTAGAACTATGAAAGTATCTAGATGACTAAGTATTTGCACAATTCATGTGGAAATTCTGTCATTCATATGAGATTGAACATTGCAATCAATGAATCACGGGAACAATTGCTTCACAAGAGGAAGAGAAACATGATTCGGACTTTATATAAGTAACTATTTCAGAAATAAATAAATGAAAATGCAGGAAACAGTAAATATATGCCTCGCATTGCATAAGGTATGATGTAGTTAAATAAAATAAATTTATAAATTTTTTTTTGTGGTATTTAATCCCAGGTAAATTTTAACAATTTTTACTGCAAAGGAACAGAATAAAAAATTGTTAATTTATTTATTATTAGTTTTAGGGCTAGTGTATATAAAACAGTATAGGTTCAAAATGTAATTTTTAATACTTTTTTTACCTACTAGAGCGCAGTGTCTAAAGCCCAGTAAGTAAAATTGAAATAGAAAAACTAACTTAGCTAAAAAATTTAATATTCCTCATACGTAAGTAGAGCGCATTCTATTATAGTTCGACCTCCAGCGTCTAGGAACACATTCATGTTTCTTCAGGAGGAAAACTATATTCTTAATTATAGTTCATTTTTCTACTTTAACATTTTTTCCCATAATATTTTTACGTAATAAAGAATATATTTAAGAAAGTGATTTAGAACATTGGATCCCTTCTCTTACTCTCCCGATCCGCCAAGCTCTCCCTGACATAAAGATCTTGTCATCCCTTCGGCTTTACTGATGCTTGTTTCATTCACATTTCCCAGACTTCCTCAAGGGGACCTACGGAATCTGCCTCATTACGCAGCTCCTGCGTGACGGACTCCACTCTCTCAGTGTCGCCAGGCGTGATCTGTCCCCAGAGTACGGTGTAGCCTCGTTCCTCCTTCGGGGCGATTGTGCTCTCACGTTTCCAGGTGACACGCGAGCGTTTCCCAGACGTTTCTACGTAACGAATGACAGCCAACGGCACGAACCTCTGTCCGGCACTTAGAGCCGTGTTTTCATTATTGCTCCCACCAATTATCTTTGTCGACTATTATTATTAAATCTCATTCACATTTTTGGCCAATATTTTCGACCAAAAATCAAAATTAAATACATCATTAGATGGAATCCCTGGTTTTTGGACAAAAAATATTGAATACAAAGTGTAAAAACACCCATATTGCCAGAATTTTAATTTAAAAAAAAAGTCATATTAGGTTCAAATTTTTGTGGTTCACGAAATTTATAACTCATAATGCACGAAAACAACCAAACAAAATTAAAATCTTAATAGTAGCCATTATATAAAAGAGAACAAAGTTCAAAGCTTACTATATAAAATATATTTTAAAATCAGAATTCATCAGTAAACAATAAAATTTTCTCTAATAAAAAATAAAAATAATAATCTTCGAATAATAACGTAACAACAAAGTAACATTTCCTACAATTTAAAGAAAAATTCAAATTGTTCAAAGGGAATATTCATCCACATTTATTAGTACAACATTCTCAACTTTGATAATAAGGATAAATATTTTCTATGGAATTATTTTACTTTTGAAGTGATAAATTATTTTAACAGACATAAATTCAAAGTCATTTATTGAAATGTTCATTATTACATGCGATTATTACAGTGACAAATATCAAATTGCTAGTCAATCCTACATGTAAGTAATCTTAAAATAAATTTAAAAGTGTGTAATTTTTTATCATTAATTTATTTATTGATCTTAGCAATTATGAAGATAATAAGTAATGTTTTTTTCTCTATTGAATAGGATCTTTTGCTGGTTTATGTTCATGTGTACATATGTGTACTGGGCTAGTCCTCAGAGATCTTTTCCTGCCTCCTTGATAGAGATTAAAACATATGCCAAATAATCGATTTGTAGTGTGGAGAGCAATCCTCCCACATATATATATATATATATATATATATATATATAATCGATAAGTCACATAAACCGACGTCCGAAAAGGAAGGGGAGTCACGCAGTTGTAAATTGACTAAATGAAATTTAGGAGACTAATTCCACGGCTCAGATTGAACTGACAGATTCGGCTGTCAAAAGTTTGATCATCAAGTCCGAAACTGTCAGCCGATTATATCAGGAAGAGGTTTCCATGGCGGCGAAGCGAGACTAGGAAATTGAAAAGTTCAAGTCTTATTTCAAATTGACGAATACACAATTTGTATCTGATCCGATGCGCCTTTGTTTCAATTTACAATGAACAATACGGCGATGGGAGAGTTAAGGAAGGCCGATCGCAAACCGGCAGAGATAACTTCAATCTTTGGTTAGGATTACGTCAATTTTTCCAATTGATTTTTAACTAGTCTTAAAACCAAAAAAAAAAAAAATATAGAATCCCTGCCACTTAATTTATAAGTTTTGGTAAAATAGAACTGTATATGGCTTCCTTCTCTTCCTTTTCTTAAAAATCAGTATTCACGGGTAGGCAGATAGTGACCAATGCCATAACTCTCTGATGCCACTTGTTCAGACGAAAGCCTGCCATAATCCGAAACATCAGATTAGGAAAATTCTCAAACTATGCCTTATTATCTATAAATAACGATAATGAATATCATTATTCATCAGATCGTAAATTAAGATTATCAGTATTTAAAAAAATATTCAGTAATTAAATATGGAATTTCATAAGGACCCGTCAAACAATGTACACTCGAAAATAATAGAATATATTAGTTAAATAGTAGGAAATTAAGACATAAAAATGTCATAGTTATTTTTTGGGTGATGAACTTCGCTTCAGTTATAATGATGATATTTGAATTAAAACAACTTGAATTTGAGGTGCATAAGTCATTCTTGGAGGTTCCTGAATGATGATATCACAGAACTCGAATGTGCTAAGCATGAACCGACGGAGAAATTGTGTGTAATTCGGAGATTATTTACGAGAAAAAAAAATATACCCTGAAATGGATTTTCCCTATAATTGCTATACCTCACTGTAAATTAAAAAGTACGCACACACATACAGAAAAAAAAGAGGCACGGGGAGTGGGGAAAGAATCTAAGGCTTCTTCTTCAACGCCATAAACCCTGAAATGAAACAAATATAAGAAAACAAAAGAGAAATTGAAAAGTGGAGCTTTCACTAACTAGTGGAAGATTTCTTATTTTCGAACCCCCTTCCTTCTTTCAAGGAGTCTCTATATAGAACGTTTATTTAAACAGAAATGAAACTCACGGACAATAACATTAATTGAACTATAGCTCTTTTCATGTGACCGACGGTCAGGAACTTTCACATTTCTTCACAAGATAGGCTAGCCACAGTGTTGCAGTGTAGTGCGTGCGAGTATCACTCAGGCGCATATAGCATCTGCATAACTCACAGTAATGAATAATCGATGCGGTACATAAAAAACAGTATCTATTACTCATAATGAATAAATGAAAAAAGTGTTTAAAATAAATTTTTTTTTTTCGGATATCTTAAATCATTAAAATTTTATTTTATTTTTAACTCTAAATCAAAATAAAGTTAAAAAATTGAATCATTATTGATTGTTCAAAATTCTAATCCATTTAAAAGTATATTATGTTACTCAAGTAATGTATTACCCAAGTCGAATACTAAAGTGAATTTTAATGCGCGATAATAAACGTCGGTAAATTTTTTGATCTTACAGTCAGGAATTTATAACTTATTATAATGAAATAATAAGAATATAATACTAAATTATTCAAAAAATGTCCTCTCAACATATAAGCCAATATTTTCTTTAGTTTTTTTTAATTTTTTTTATTAACAAATCAGGGATTGCGGATAATTTAAAAATAAAAATTTACAATTATATGGAATTTCTTTTATGGTGTAAAAGACAGGTACTCAATGATACTGTGACTCACCGCTTGCATGAACGCTTTAAAGATATGACTAATAAATATGACTAATATACTGTGATAAAAAAAAAAAAAAAAAAACATTTCCTGAACACAGGTGTATTTTAGAATGAGCTTTAATAAATAAAATCGCGATGTAAACAGAAAAACGTCCCTAAGAGTCTTAGAAAACCAAGAGACATTTAAAATTGAGCATATGGAATATTAATACATTTACTATATACCTTCTCTTACTCTCCCGATCCGCCAAGCTCTCCCTGACATAAAGATCTTGTCATCCCTTCGGCTTTACTGATGCTTGTTTCATTCACATTNTAAATATATATATAAGAAAAGGGGAGTGGTGTGTGAGGGGGTGAGATACTACAGTGTGACTATTAATGAGTGGACAGGGTGCATCTGGTAGGTTACGGTCCTAAAAATACGCCATGATTATAATTATGCATTTCTTCAGGGAAGAGTCAGATGTCAGATGGGGACAGCAACCATTCCCTCACACTGACACACACAAGGCGGGGAACGAGCAAGGCGAGGGAGAAAGATCTGACGTGAGGAGTCACACCACATGTGAGAGGGGACATGTGCTCGGAACACGAGGACAGGCCGCCAGGGGGCGTGTGACGAGGCCTGTGAGAGACCGACCTCTAGCGGACACTCCGTGCATTATTAAACGTACAAGAGCCGCCACTTCTAGTGTGTCCTACCCACTTAAGGCGAGGGAGGGTCCATCGGTGAAGGGATACACTTATCCCATCTAACAACAATTATGATAAGGACTAAAACAATAAATCCTCAAATAATTCAATAATTCAATCATACATATCACATCAAATACGTTATGCAATAATCGCTCCAATTTTTTTATATTTGATAAATTTGTAACATTATACTGAAACGTTTAAATTCCGCTTAATCTGAATTTGTAATATAATTTAAAAAAAAACAGATGTAAGAAATAAAATAAAAATCTCCTCTACGCAATGGGAACAACCTAAATGAAAACCACTAATATTAGCTGAGAATTTCGCAATCTTTCAAAAAAATAAAATGCTTTGGTAGCAAATACAAAAATATGTCATTACATGTGGATCAAAGAACTAGAAGCGAATTCTTTTGGACTAATTAATGGATATGATGTCATACTAATAAAAAAAAATTTAACTTTATAAATAAAAAAAATACAAAAACAATTCTGCTATTTGTTATTGACTTATATACTAATATTCTTATTTCATTTCCACATATATAAATTTCTCCCTTAATTCCTTACTCTCCGGACTACTCAGTGACAGGAATTGAAAATGCACACACCTGATTACAGCTGTGCACAGAGCAGGATGTGACTAATGTGGAAATCTGTAGCGCGGCTGACTGATAGTGAAGACTCACCTGCGAAAAGAGAAATTATTTTATCAGGAATCACAGTAGAATCACAGAAAGTAGATTATATACACAATAAATAAATAACGCTAGTACACTTTGAATATTATACTACTGAGAATTAGTACATTATGGTAAGAAAATATTTATATAATTGTGAACCATTTGAACTTAATATTTTCACTACAAACACCAATAAATATTTACACGATCATATTTATATTAATGTAATACATTTATGGCATAAAATAAAGGACTATTAATATTAGAGTTTTTAAATTAAGAATCCATTTTGTTATGGTAAATGTAAATATATTTCTATTAACAGCAAAAATTAATATTTTTTATGCTATTTTTATTAAAATAAAATAGTACTAGATAACGTGAAACCTCTGAATTAGCCAGCTCAAAACTAAAGTCTATAACACTTATTGATTTTCATCAAAATAATGTAAATCAGTGATAAATTATTTTAATGATATAATTTGGTTTTATTATTGGTTAATACTTTCAATATATAAAACTATTATATTGAAATGGATTTTCCCTATAATTGCTATACCTNATATATATATATAATATGGCTATTACTATAGCAACGTGGAACACTTGTATACTAATATTAATATCAAATCACCTTGTAAGTTTGACATTCAAATAGAATTGACAGTTTTTACTTAAGTGAAATTTATAATCAACAATGCCCTGGTTTTGTAAATAAATTTATTTCTATTTAACTCCTGTGAACGACACCCACATCCCTCATCCTCTTTCTTTTTATTTTTCATTAAAAATAATGAATGGATAATTGAACATAAGAAAATGTATTCCTCATTCATCTTCCGAGACTAATTACTTTTGCTTTTTAAAATAACAGTTATTTCCTTTAGCGCATTGTCTGAAGAAAAAATTACTCTTCCTCAAGACCTCTCCTTCGGGGGGAGTTTTTCTGCCTACCCCTTACATAATTTTTATTTTCTAATACTCTGTTTGAGTGTGAGAAAAAATAAGTATCAGTTCTCGCAAGAATATCTTTCAGGCCAAAGATTTACCAAAGGACCATTAGGAGGCTAAGAGACCTTGGTTCAAGAAAGAACATTTTCTCTAGTTGGACGTTATAGGGGTGAAAGTGCCACTCTTAGAAATAATAATTCACTAAGTAAATTATAATTTTATTTACATAAAATTTGAAACTTTTTTTTCTTCTTTGGGTGCAGTTTAATTGAATGCTCTAAAATGCAATTTATGGCCTCCACATAAAATTTTTTGTGCGCGTTTTAGACAGGTTCAACAATAAAATTTCACTCAAGAGTGAAGTGGTTTAATCAGGGCGACGTAGAACAACCATTAAAAGCCGGTGGTACGGAGACCCGGCTGGTGGGGGGGTTACTTTCTTCTCAAATGCGGTCTTTGATTGATGGAGACTCTGCCTGGACAGGCAACAAAACTGGTAGCGTAATAAGGCCCGCCTGGTAAATTGCCTCGCAGCCGACACTAAAGGGGGGACCTTAACCCCCCCCCCCCACCCTTGTAGCGGTCAAACTGTCTACGTCTGAGTGTATAAACTGTTTAATGGCTACCGTATATATTTGGCGAGAAATATGTGACTGCGTCGCCCTTAGCAAACACATCCGCTGACAACAGACACATCTTACATAAAAAAATAAATAAGATATAACGTAGCATAAACTTTGAATTATAACCTTATTATATATAGTAAAAAATTAATTTTCTTCACTGCACTTAAATCAATGATTCGAATAATTTTTCAAGAACAAAGTTGAAAAGAAATAAAAAATAATTAAACACTAAAAGTGACACAACAGGAGAAAAGTGTATATACCAATAAATAAATAAAAAAATAAGATGTTATAAGTTATATATTATATAAATGAAGTTATATAACTATAATTAAAGGATACTACACATAAGAGAATTTTATACAAGGATAAGGAAACTTTCAGGAATGGATCACACTGCTTCCTAGGAACATAAAAAGGGTAATTGGCCTATCTCTCAATTCAGCATAGGTTCATCGCAATGATCAAAGAGTCACCTGTCAAATGATCATATGTCAATATCTCTCAAAAATGACACACAACAACCTGCGCATTTTAGCCGCTATCTGCACGACAAGAGGCGAGTTATTCACATTCTCATGTCAAATTTTTAAAATGTAGCTGCAATCGGCTGATGCGATATATCTGTTTTCAGTAAAGTAGGGTAAGACACGTCAGTCAAGGAGTCACGGTAGTCTCTAGACTCCCATCTAGATGAGAGAATCTCCAGATGGTAAGGGTAAACGATTGGATTATTTCCTGTCGCGCGGCGGACACCCCAAAGGGGAATGGGTTTGAGGAGAGTTTGGCCGAATAGCCGTTTATCGCACCTCACTCCCGGCCACAGGGGATTGGTCAGCTTCCGCGAGTGAGGCCAGGGCCCCGTGGCGTGTCGGATGAGGATTGGGTGGCCGTGACAAACGCCACTCCCCGCCGCGCCATGGCGGTGCGCCACCTGGAGCGCGACGCCAGATCCATCGAGCTACAGTTTCACTTCTGATAAGGACTTACCCTAAAAACTCCCTGTGCAGAATGAGGGGGGGGGGGGGGAGGGGATATCTAATCAGGTGTAACCTACATGGACACCCCCGTCCATCCTGAAATTTGAAACATTTCAGATAAATGTGAATTTACCGCAATACACCGTCTGTGTAGCGGGTTAAACAAACATATTTCCCAACTTTCATTAAGATGGACGGAGAGCAAATGACGAATTATATCATTTTTAATTTTANACTTTTCACGTATAGTATAACTACTCTTTAAGATTAAGTGCTGTATATCTCAAAAACCAGAGCTAATAAAAATTTTTCAATGTTATTTTCGTTTTTATCACCCCAAAATTAGTAGAAATAGACTAATTTAGTGTAGGAAACATTCAAAAAATATTTTTTTGTTGTGCAGTGTAATTTATCACAGGCTAATGCCCAACTTCTATCCAGTCTAATTTGTCAAATTTCTCAATGGCAGGGCAGGATTGTCCAAAAAATGTGATTGTGATTTTTGAGCTATTCTCACTGTTTGTTTTTTTAAGTAATTGACCACTCCGAGGACATAGAATAAAAGTTGGATGGCTCAAGGATAGTTTTCTGGAAATATTTTGAATTGTTTACATTAATATCGGAAGGATTTTTTTTTATATAGTAAATAGACGATTTACCTAGTACTACCTGTAAATAGAGGTTACCAGTTAAGACTGTTACTTTCTTAGTATGTCTCCCCATCTTAGAAGCTTTCTGCTAGGTAGTTCCGGTCTTGCTGAAAGAACACTTTGCCTGATGTATACTGCCTCGAGGGGCAGATGAATTGCAGTTTATTCATAAAATCAAAACTGAAATATTTTTTTAAAATTTAAAATGGTGTTTTGAAAATAATACTAAAGATAAAATATTAATAGTAAATATAGAAAGATGTTAACACATATTTCAACTTTTGTAGAAATTATAAGAATGGAACAAGCCAAGTAACAAATGAAAACTACAAGGTAAAGCAGAAAACTATCTTTAATGATGTAAGTAACAATATTAAATATTTTTTCGTTAAATTGTTACAAGGCAATAACTAAATGTGTCATCAACATGAAGATTGCTGATTAGGTGTACGAGAAACGTGGAATGGATTAGATCAATCTTGATTCCAGGGGGATGCCGGTTTTTGGGAATGAGCCAATGATTGGACTGCACAGATCAATTTCGCCCTTCCCCACCCTCCACCCCCGCCAAGGATTCAGTGTAGTCGATGGGATAGGATGCGGGGGTGAGTGGGGGTTGGTGGTTGGGGTGGGGGGGAGGACTGGTTTTCTAGTCTCCAATGCCAAAGGTCACCTTTTGCGGTCTCCATAATGACCCTTTCGGGACATCCGTCACACCCAGACTGGAGCTCATAAAGTCTATTTTATTGTTACTATTATTGTTTTCTATTATCGTAAAGGGGGCCCTTGTTTTTTTTTCTTCCACGCTTTATGACCGTTTTATATGGTTTTATTTTTTAATAATGGCGGACGAACTAGATGTTTGAGATGGGTTTTGTTAAATAAATGTTGTTAGAAGTTTAATCGTGTGTACTGCGACTGCCCAGGACTACTCCTGCACATTTGTATATTATCTTAAAATATATAAAAATAAATGTACTTGAGCAAGTATCGTTATATAAAATTTAAAAATATGAGTACAGTGAAACAATGGCTATAAAAATGATTTTCAACTCTAATCCTCATTAAAATTTTTATTTCCTGGAGATTAAAGCACTAATAAGTTCAATTGGTTTCGGTGTTAATAACTGGATGACTCATTCATGTTTTTTTTTTTTCTCTCAGACTTTAGAGATATCTACACAAAACAATCAACATAACCCCAGTTACAATCTAAAAATAGATAAAATGTGTCGAAATTTAAATATATATTTGGAACTAGAGAAGTTTTATACTTGCAGTTAGCAGAAATGTAATGTATAAAGCAAATTATATAGTCTAAAGCTATTTTTCCTTATACAAAATTTATATATAGAAGGATTTAGTAAAAATCTGTTGATTGAATTCATTAATTTTTATTACTGTTTCTTTTTAAAATATTAAAATATCTAATTTACAATAATTTTTGTTTAGTTCTATTAAACTCGTCTAGTTTCTTTCTTAACAGGAACCACATATAAGCTCATATTTTAACCAATGGACTCTATAATTTATATTATTAGATGATTTTAGTTGGGGTTGGGTCAAAGTAGATCCAAAAAAGAAAAAATACAAATTTAAGAAAAGTTTTTTTTTTTTAAAGATTATCTGCCAACTTTTCGTTTTAATTTATTTAATTATTTTTTAATAGGTTGTTGTCTGCATGTTTTTAAATTCTCTTACATAGCTTTCTACATTCATACTTTTGATATCACATTACATTATGCTAATTCTCATGACATTGTATTTCTACAGCCCTGAAGATGGCTTACAATGTAAGCCGAAACGTTGGCAGATAATCTTTTAAAAAAACACACTTTTTTAAATTTGTACTTTTTTGGATCTACCTTAACCGAACCCCAACCAGAATCATCTAATAATAATATCTACGGTAAAAAAAACTCCTTTTGAATCTATAATTTATATTATTTTAGAAGAGGTGCTAAGGCTTATGGTTGCCGTGCCATGAATAACCAGAGAGCAATCCGTTTGACCGAAGGTGTGTACGTGGGTTAGGCCCGCTCTCGAAGACAATGGGTATAGACACGAGCCGAGGCGACAGATAATACGGGCCACACCTTCAACCAAGAGGGCACCACTTAGAATTCTTAGTGAACGCCTTCATCTTCCCCTAAAGACAGCCGTATGTCCCCGTGGCAGGAGGCTGGAGAGACGAAGAGGCCAAGAATGTGGAGGCACTCCGGAGTGAAGCATTCAGAAGGAGAAGCCATCACCTCTCGTGGAAGAATGACAGGGGAGCGTTAAGGAGTCAAATAACTTTGGAATTTTTAGACAGAATCGAGTAGTAACCGTTCCTTGACCTTAAAGTATTACAAATAGCCGGAAAGTTAATATATCAGTAGTTATGAAGGCCTTAAAAGCTTAAAACGTCAGACCACTTTCTCGAAGAAGGATCTACGCTTCAGGCCAATGATAGTAACTCCAATGTTTTTAGGTTCAACTACAATGGTCGTCAGCTCCTGCCTTAGTCATAAAAGATTATGCAAGAAAAATTAGTCATGGTTTCGGCCATCGGACACTACAGTACTCGACTGCCAACCAACCACCAAACATGTCTACCTAAAAGATCACGTTAACATTATCAATATTATTGGTATATAGATTCAGCAGTTATTGTTTTACACAAAATTAAACTTTCAAATTCCAATTATATATATATAT
>KZ815670.1:601903-614217 GCA_000696205.2 Oncopeltus fasciatus | reverse complement strand
AGTCCTGGTAGTATAACTGGAAAGTACACCGGCCCGGACAGCAGGAGATCCAGGTTCGATTCCTGGCTGGGACAGATAGTTTTTTATTTTCTATTCCCTCTCAATAATTGTTTGTACTTTTATGACTCATGCAACTGTTCAAATTCGCTACCAGCAAAAGAAAGTTTAAATTAATCAATGTATCTTTGGCTACTTAACATAAAGTAAAATATTTAAATGTTTCGTATTAAAATAGTTTTTATAGTACTGAAATATATATCTACTGTTTGTTTTAGATAATACTTTTTATTTTGAACAAAAAAAGGAGTTTGAAAAAAAAATTAATGTATTGAAAGTTGTAGAAAACAGTACATGTTCAACAGTAATAAATATTTCACTTGTTCCTGATAATGAATACGGCTTACTAAAAAAAAAGAGTGACGCGACCTAGATCGGGAACAATGATCATTTAGTCGCACCTCTGACTTACACTCTTTATGGGAATACCAATAAAATATAAATTAGCCTTTAATTATAGTTCTTCAGAAGTTTGATTGCCTCTAGTCCCGCCACGTATCTGCTATTCACAGTGATTGACAATACCAGCCGTTCTTTCTGTTACCTCCTCCAATCGGCACACTGCATAAATCCAATCACACTATTCCATGGGCTCTTTCAAATGATAGTCTTATCGCCGTTCGAGGGGATAATAAGTGGTACGTGAGTCGGCATACTCTTCCGCAGCCTTGGCTCCGACGAGTGTGACACAATCGGAGAGCCGCAGCAACAAGAATCCCAGAGGAAAAACCGAGCAGAAAAGGAAACTAGGTTTATGAGTGAGATAAAAACGCAACAAAGGGAATGACGTCTCTCTTGGGCTAACTTGATCTATCTTCCTAAGAGTCTCCTTCAAAATATATTCCACAGACATCTATATGTATTATCATATTTTGGTCCTCCGACCCGGAATGAATCACATATGTAAAACTCACTTGAAGTACACATTAAATATATAATAAATTGTAAAAAAATAACAATAATTATACTAGATTTCACTTAATTATTTATTCACCTTTCTTTAGGGACAAATTGTAACAAATAATTAACATGATGTTACAAATTAAAATTTCTTGATTATTTAATATTATATACATATATATAATACTTGAAATTTATAATAAAATAAAAAGCGATTAGTTTTCCAAGTATCATAAAGTCAAGGGATAAAAATTAATTAATTTCATAGATAATTTTTGGGGCTTACATCAATTTTTTATCATTCATGTTGATTGAAGAACATGGAAGTTAATCCGTTATTTTTCCATATATCTGTAAAAATGAACGTGAAAAATTTTGAGTAAATAACTTGTAAGTTTCGCAACTCTATTAATCACAACTTTTATTTGTTTTACGTATACTATTTGAAAATATATATCAAACACAAATTCTATCATGTACTCTTAAGTATTTAGAAAATTTTTAAGGCATTTACCATGAAAGTGTTTCATACAAGCTTCATCTTTTTTTTTTTGTTTTTTTTATTAAAAAAAAGTTTTAAAAATTGAACTCTAAATGAGAATTCAATTTATATTTCTTATATTGATTTTTATATTCCATACCTATTTATGTTAGTTAAATATTAGATTTTAGATTTCAAAAGGTGACAATGTAGGCTTCAGTCAAAATTACTCCATCCAACATAAAATAAAATTGTATTCTTATTAAAATTTCTTGAGCGTACGTAAACTATTGATATTTTATATAAAAGTTCTTCAAATATATATGCTACTTTTCCCTTGATAATCTTGCAATATTATGAAGACAGACATGAAATTTCCTAACAAGACATTATAATTTGTATTAAAAAATTGGTGCTGTTCAGGCAGAATATTTATCGGTCATATTTAAAATTTTTATTTTTATAATATATTTGAATAATAATTCTTCTAAATTCTATGCACTGGATATAGAAATATATGTTAAATCAACCAATATAATTTGCAGTATTGTATTGTTCACCAGCTTTAATAGGGCATTTACATATAGGGAGGATTTATTCTGGTCCATATTGGTCCATACTTCGTTCGTATCCAGCAAAGGGGTAGATCAGCGAGAAAGGCCTCGGAAAGACTGGAAATACGAGCTGGGTCAGCCTCAACCAGATAAGGCGAATCTCCAGCAAGAGAAGAAGTAGAATTCAGTATTTTTGCAATAACTTCAAGGAGAAACTTGGAAGGAATACTTTTCAGGGTAAAGGCTATTTATAAAGTGTTTTAATAAAGAGAACAGGCAACTTTAAATCTGATATCTTATGAGAAAGTGTTCAGACCCACCGGCTAGCTTGGAGAACTCAGCCATTAGTTAATAGAAGATATCTACTCCATATTGACTAATAAATCAGCAAGGGGAACTGTATGTATACACATACTGACCTTTAGGGCCCGCATGCCACCGAGACAGGTGCGTGAGTGGAGATACAGCAATTGATATTTGTGAGAGAGCTGTTTCGAAACACGGGGGCTCTGCAAGATGGACGACAGGGGGAGTGTGACGACCGGCGCTGTCCTACCGTCACTTTTCCAGACGTGCCTGATCGATTCCGGGCGTAGGCGTTCATTTGTCAAAACAAAAAGGATATCCTTTAGGGACCCTTTCGAAAGTCCTTCTTGCTTCCTCGCCTGGGCCCGTGGTGGATGACCTGGAGGTTGCGACAGGCTTTTGGAAGGTTTAGATCTCCTGATGAATTGTGGGGGCACAAGGAACCATTAATAACTCCTGAGCTTCACAGTGGCATATAAGGGAAATTCATATATAAACATTAGTATGTGGGCAGGATACGATTATTCCAGCTGGAGTAAAAAAACACATAAAACAATGCTAATGTAAAATACAATTTTAATAAATATTTAAATATATATATCAAATAATTTAGAATTTGTTTAATTCGTATTAAAAACATAGAATTGACTAATATTTTTCTTCAGAGTTCAGGTTAAAAGATTAACAGCTTATTTAATTATTTAAATTAAGAGTTCGTATACAATCGTTTCTTCAAATCAAAGTTAACACGAACAATACTTGCTGAGCTCCAAGTTAGTTGGCAAACCGAAGTAAATTTTGTTTTAAATAATTAATTTTACCATTAATTACTCCTCTCTCGTCCTCATGAATGCCATGGAGATGGCTTAAGCTTAAAATTTAAGCCAAAATCTGCAAATATTTGAAGAAAATAGTGTTTTTCCTTTTCAGTATTCTGAACTGCCTTTTAGATGGTCGTTTTGAAAGTAAAAACCCTTTGCTGTGAAATCCAAAGTAAATAATTATATTTCAATACCACCTTTATTTTATTTTAACCAGAAAGCTGTTGTAAGATATCTTCCAGATTGAGTAAAATTCATTATGTTTTTTTAAAATCTTTAATGAAAAATGGTCTTATAAATTTTGCCCTTGCGCTTCCACTAGGCTTATCCAGACTTATTTAACTGTTGCTAAAGCTCTATAAATGTTTGCTTACACTATAACACAATCCTTAAATTTTAGCCTTTATATTATTTTCTATAACAGGAATTTATATACTTAATATAAGTAAACATAGAGGAACAGCGTTCTCTGAGCAATAAGAATAACACAGTTAGCTGATGACATTAAAAAATGCGAGTATTAATCATTTATGGACAGAAAAAAAAAAGAAGCGATTACAATTTCTTTGATGGAGCAATTACATCGGCGGGTCCTGAGGGCTTATAAGGATCCATCGGGATGAAAAGAAAATGGATATCAAAAGCCACCTATAAAATTTAATTGCGGACGTAGCCAGGAGAGAAGCAAGGGTCAAGAGGCAAAAGTACCGAACGACCATGAGTGGTCATATATAACCCGCGGTAAATGTTAGTTGGTCGTAGAAGGAGCGGATAGCGGTAGCTAGGGTTAAAATGAGATAGATAGTGTGATAAAGAACACCCAAGAATCATAGTTTGGCTTTCTACGAACTATGACTATAATATATGACTTTTTAATATCACTGTTCATACATTTTTATTATAATCGGCATTTTTTGTATTTAATTTTTAGATATTGGGGCACAAGGCTTACAGAAAGGCTTTAAAGAACGGAAGGAATGTTTCATTCACGTTTTGAAATCCCATTGACCGGAAAACAGCGGATAATAAGTCAGCGCTCAGACAGCCGCTTGAAGAAAGCTCAGCAAATGAAGACTGCGCAGACTCAGATAGCGATCAGCAGTATCCCGGTTCTCTCATCACGTTGATCGCTCGTCTAACAGTGGGAAAAATTGGGAGGGATGGAGAGAGATGCCTTGGGGAATGCCTAATTACCCCAGTACAAAACGCCCATCGCTCGCAGTTTACGACCGGCTAGCTCTCTTCTAATTAGGCACAGCTGAAGATTTACAGTTTTCTTATATATATATTTTTTGGGGAAGAAAGAGGCATGAGAAACTCGTCACGCAGCATCTGAGTAAAGTGCCTTAACACACGCACAATCTCAAGAATCACTGAACTATAAGGAAGTGGGACTGACCTGTCAGAGGCATTTGCAACTCCAATAGGAAATTCCATTGCCTCCTTGATAGAAGAAAGCAAAAAAAAAAAAAATAATAATAATAATAATGTTATCTAGATAGCTCAGTCAGTCCGTCGGGGCTTTACGAGTGTGGACAGGTCGCCGAGGAAAGTGATGAGACTGACCTTAGTATGGGAATGAGGACGAGGCGATAGTCAAGGAGCAGATCTGAGCCCTCTTCTGCCGACATGTGAAAGTATCGGCGGACAGGCCTTCTCACAATCCGATGCAGAAAAATCAATTACAACAAGAGGGCTCACGCAACTTCACGATCGTAAAAAATAATATAAGTAATATATATATATATATATATATAGAGAGAGAGAGAGAAATTGTTATACAAATTAATTTGTGTATTCTTTACATTTACTTGTTTATTACACACAAAAGGCATAGTTTCATTTTAAGAGATGGAATTTTTAAGATTGATAATTTTTATTAATTTTTCACATATAAATTACATGAAAAGTAACAATGTTAAATATCATAAATATGATCTATTTATGTTATTTAAGGCTTATGAGACTATATATATCCTAAACCTACTGTCAGCGGTAGTCTCTAATATGACTCCCTCGTCTGGCAGTAAATGAACTCCTACTCCTCTAGACCCTTTNATATAGGTATTATATATATATAGCAAAAGAATAAAACACCCAGTTAAGCTTAAAAGCCTGGATATAGAGAGAGGGGAAAGAGAGAGAGAGAGAGAGAGAGATATTGAATATTCAACCGAGACAATCTTTTTCAAGTTTTGTAGCGACATAAATTTAAACATTAAAAGTTTCATAAGCCCGTTCGAATAAATTTAATGAAGTGAATATAATCCACACTCGCTTCGTGCGTCGAATTTACTCTTTCTAGGCATCATGACTCACAAGTACTGAACAAGTGACACATCAAGTACTCAAACTTTACAGTCGACGTAATGTGCTAAAGACACAACCACTCAGCCTCTGACATAAACAAATATGATTGAATTGTAGACTCTGAAAGCTGCATTCCTTAGAAGAAGGTAAAACAGTTAAAAAGTGTTAATAAAAATAATGAGCAAAACAGTTATTAATTTTCAGTAGAAAGGTCTCTGAAAGAGAAATAGTAGCTAATGAACCAATTTACTCACTAATTTACTTGTAAAATAAGTCTCTTAGAAAATGATTACGAGGTGAGGGTTATTGATAGTAATTTGTGGTTGATTTATTCAAAACAATTAAAATAAACTAATAATTTTAAGTAAATAAATTTGATGATCTAGAAAAAAATTGATATACGCTATACAGAAATAAGAGGACATATTTATTAATTATAATTACTTGATAAGATTATTTAAAGCAGTGTAACCATTTGATATCAATCTTGAGGGAATGGATTTTTCAAAAAAGTATAAGTGTACAAGTGTAGAAAAATGCGGGAAGTACGCATTAGTGTATGAAAAGCGGCGGGGCCTCTCTTATGGAAGGCGTGGTGGCGTCCAGAGGGTAACGAACGACTCCTAGAGGTGGACGAACAGGAGAACGGTCTCCTGGCTCTCGGGGTCATTCATATTTTAATGAGGATACGAGCAGACAGACAGACAGAGGGACACGAAACAGACTGGGAATACTTAGCGTCGCCGGACACACAAATATGGATACCCCTCCCGTACCATTTACACCCTTTTTTTTATGCTTTATTCCACGCGCCAGAGACAATAGACTTCCATTTTTGACAAAAAGTTTTTTTTTTTTTCTTCTCTTCTTTTCTTGACTCTTCTCCACCTGGTGAATTCGAAAGCGGACAGTACAGAAAAAGAAAATAAATAAGTGCATAACATTACTTTTAAAACAACTAAAGGCTGATTGGACAATTATTCAAAGTAATTGCAGGAATAGATTGACTGGATATTTATGAATTGAAAGGCAGATCTGAGAATTTTAGTAATATACCTAAAATGTGGCTTACATTACATACATGAAATTTTGAATGTAAGAGAAGAAGAAGATAGAAGTGAATTGAACTTTCAAGATGGAATCCTCTATTTCACAAGTCACGATACACCTTCCACCCTTTTTTTTTTTTTTTTTTTCCTACACATTCACTAAATTTTGAAGGAAAAATAAGGAAGAAAAAGAACAATGAAAATGTCTGATGTAGTTACAACAATTAAAACATGAATTTTAAGTGTCAGAACCTAAAAGCCAGTGGCATCAATATTTTTAATAAATCAAGAAGCTCGATTATATTTTCATTGAGTGTTAGGGCCAAAAATCATAATGGCTGTACTCGTAGATAACATAAACTTTTTTTAATGATAAAATAAGAAGAGTGTTGATTAAAAAAAAAAATTCTTAAACAAAAGATAGAATATATAATACAATATTATAAATAAGATACAGCACAAACAGCTATAATGTTATTCTGAATAATAAATAAATGGGAGTTAACAACAAATATATTCAGTGGAGACAATATCCAGGTTACCTACGCCATAAAGTTTTCAATACATGGCTGCTATGTAAGCTGTACTCTCTTTTTCTGTAAACAGCCTGGTGCCTTAGGCGCATGGTCACAAGGAGCGACATTAACGCTTCACTCTTTCAAATAAATAAGAAAGCCATCTTATTGTAAAAGTCTAATATTTTGTAAAAAAAAACGTCGGAAGTGTACTAAGAAAATGTAGGGAGAAACAAATAAACAAAAAAGGGTCAGCCTAGTAAGAAAGGGGAAATAATAGTGAACAACAAATAATGGACATGCATGGTCTATCGATATTAGTACATAGGAAATTCATTCATAAATACTAATGGTCACTTTATACATACAACAGTACTTCCTTCATCTTAATAACTCCTACAAAATGCAAAAAACAATATCATAAAATATTGCAATGGGAGCGATGGTTTTATACCCCATGGGCATCTCTTGAATAGAATCCTTCCATCCGTGAAATCTACATCAATTATTGTTTTTAGAAAGACCCTTCCCGAAGCAAAGTTTAACTCTTTTTTAAATTTAATTTTTATTCCCCTTCTCCCGGGTTTTATAATTGATTTCAATGCCATTATTATAATAGATCTCAAACGAGTCCTGCTCTAAGTCGAACCGTGAAATATTTTAATTGCTTCCTCAATAAAAAGGATAAAAAGAAGCTAAAAGTATTGAAAAAAAAAAAAGAAAAAAGAAAGAAAAATGGTTGGGGTTTGGGTTGTTGATGAGTGGGGGTAAGAAAGTCGAGTCTTCCTTCAGCCATGTTTTATGCGATATAAACTCCACTAGTTGTCAAGCGGGTTGCTCTCAAAGAAAGAGGGAATGACGGACGCTCCTAGAAGAAGACTCAAGCTGAAGACATCAAACATCCATTCATTCTAAAGGTGCATTACTTAATATATGGAGAATCACCGTTGAATAATAAATATCACTGTAAATTTTCATTATGCCAATAGTGGAATGAAGGTCTGAATGACCATCTTACTCCGATCTCCTAACCGTCGCTAGTGAGGCACAAACCCCTGATTGTGATGTCTCTAACATACTCTGTCACATACACAAATGATAGCCAATGAGCATGCTTCATATATTAGAGGATCACTTCTAAAGGACCAATCAGAAGAGTGTCTTTTGCAGAAAACCCCTTTGGATTTACTATTACTTCCGCTAAGCGCTGTTACAGATCATCCAGCCAGGCTAGAAGTATTGGATACACAATCCATATAGAATGACTCTCACTACAGGCGCCGGATTAGTGTAAGGAATCGGTTCGGTTCTCCCTTGACTAGCATTTATTGTTGGAGTCCCACCTATGAGCATTTTTAGAATAATACAATCTTCCTCGGTGCCCTGGGCGTTTATCATACAGTGCTTCCAGCAGAAAAATTTAGGCAGGTATAAAATATAAGAAAAACTTCTTTTTTTTTTTTTTTTACTCTAAACGATTTTTGGTAAAGATGAAATTACTGAAAGAATTTGATAGTTTTTATAAGCATATATACACGCGTGGTTTTCTTCATCTAATTTACTTTACAATGGATGAAGATTACAGCTCATGACAAGATAATGTATTATGTTTGTTCTTTTACACACACATTTGTGAGTCTATATATACTATTTTTTTATTACAATATTGTAAAAGTTAATATTTTTTTATAGAATCAGATTCGAAGAATGTACACATTTACCTATTCTATTCAAATGTTTCTATATATAGGTATTCTATAGGGAAAAAAAAAATCAACGATTTATGTGCATTAGGTACTTAGCGGGCGGGGAAAAAACGTTTCCTCCGGTCGAATGAGAGGCCTGTAAGTGAACCGTGGACTGTCCAGATAGCCTACCGTTAGCTGTGACAAACATTGCGTTCTACGATGCTAAGTGGCAGACGAGGAGTGTCAACAAAGCGAGCCTCTGTCAACAAAAGCCCTGAGTCGAGGCGTCCTACTTGTGCAGCTCCCCTGGGGAGGTTTCACTAAGGCTATCCTACAGATTGTCAAAGGACCAATAGGCTCATGAGATATATATGTTAATCCAGTTAGAGTCTGAATAAATACACACACACACACACGCGCGCGGGAGTTTGGTAATCTAAGCAGATTTCCTATATTACATTAAAAGTGTATATAAATAAATGCGCTCTAGCGTCAGGAATTAAAAAAAAACGCAAGGACATAGAAGAAACTAGAAGAAGTCAATGGCTGCTGATATCGACAAGGAGTACTGCCCCAGACATGTCGATCAGGATTCGATAGGTCGGAGGCGACTCCTCAGTCTGAACATGCCCTTCGGGGGAGGATGGAAAGCAACAGGTACCCAGTGTCCACCGAGTACTGATTCCCTTTCAAATTCAAATAGGGGGGACATCCACCCCCCCACCACCTCTTACCGCTTTTGACACCGAGTGGAAAACTCTTTAAGTCATCGCGAGGGGATGGTTTAACTCACACCAGCGTAGGTGGAGAAGTCGGGACTACGAAAATAATAAGGGTAAAGTAAATCCAAAATATATTATGGTCTCTGTTGCTGCCATTTATGGTCAAGGGGGGAAATATATAAAGTAACCATCAAATCATAAATTTTCAATATCCAGAACGGGATTAGAACCAAAAGGCATCTTAGAATCCAATACGGATTGGGTTATATCAAATACCTTAATAATAATAAAAATACTTTATTTTGGACCAAAACATTCGTTTTTTTACACAAAAAAATGAAGATTAACTAAGGGGAAAAAACAAATAAAAAAAAAAAAAAAATACTAAAAATATTCATCGATCACAAATAAAAAAAAAAAAAAAACTAGAATAAAATGGCTTGTTATAGGCGAGGTTGCAACCGCTGCTGGACCTCATTTCATCCGATAAAATTTAAAAAATTAACTTCTTCTCTGGTCAGTCAAGTTTATTTTCATACAATTATATAATAATTTCATTAATAAATATAATTCAAATCATACTGTTTGAGAAGTGAAATTAACGAGGCAAAGAATGATTATCCAATATTCTAAAAAAATCTTCAAAAAAAAGTAAAGACTCAATAATTCTAATAGTGAATATTTTCATTATTGAAATCCATAAGTCGATTTCGCAAAAATACATTATTACAAGGATGAAAAAATTAATAGATAGATGAGCCTATTAATTCAGCAGTGTCGGGAGCGAAAAAAAAACCGTTTGGATTAAACAGTTCATGCGAATAGTACATTTAATTAAGGAAATGCAAGAGAGCTGTAGTTAAGCAATGCAGATAACAAATAGCATGGAATTGCTTCCTTCCTTCCATGAAGAAGAGCGACCCAGGCGCGCGAAACCTCCAATCACGTGACTAATTCTCCTCGAGATCGCTAATCGTTAAGTGAAAATCTCTCGGGATGTATGTGATTAAAGATTAATGTAAAGAGTTAGCTGGGACCTCTACTTACTCTTCCCAGCGGACAGCCGGCCTGCACTTGTTCGTCCTATCTCCGGGCAGAGATCTTTCCCGAGCCTCAAGCCAGCAGATATCCTTAGAGCAACTCAATGGACTTTGTACTCAGAACGGAGAACAAATGCAATTCCCTTCGTTACTTTATTTCTATAACAATGTTTTTTTGTTTTTATACAGCTTTCAAGACTATGAAACAACTAATTGGACATGAAATCAATCTCCTCTAACAATAATCATTGTCGAATAAACTTATATACATTCGGAGCTGAAACTGTTGTCAAGTTTGTGATGTCATATAACGACGCCCAGCATGTTGTCTTATTCTTTAAAAATATTTTTCAACTCAAAATTAACACACACACAAAACCCGTGGGATTTAACTATGTTATTAGCGAGGTAATCAAATAAGGAAAAGTTGGAGGAGCGGAATACATTAGATGTAGAGAATATGTTCGGTCAAGGCTGACCCAAAAAGAAAAAATATAAACAATTTAATGAATGTATATTTTATTATCTGCCGACGTGTTTCGGCATACATTGTGAACCATCTTCAGGGCTATTATTAAGACGAGAGGGGACATCTCATCGTCTGGATCAAATTTTGATGACTGGACTAATAATCTCCACGGTCAAAACTCTCCAATCGAATACATTAAGTTCTTCCTGCCAAGACAGATACGAAACAATAGTGTCGATATTACGGACATTTATTGATAATTAATTTGCATATAGTTGAAAATAGCTAATAGTTATTGAAGATTTTTTAATTCATATTTAATTGATTATATTTATCTAATTATTCAGTATTTTTTTTAAATTTCCTTTCAAAAATTTAGAATTATGAAGAGGTTACCATACATCCATGGATTTGCACATGCTATTATTTTTAGATGAAATAAGTGCAGCTCACCGAGCCAAGATTACCAAAACCCGAAAGGATGCCCTGAGCAAACCCCAGCCCACCAAATTAATAAACTTAAACTGAATACTGATAAAGATATTAGTTTAAGAGCTACTTCAAAATTATAATTTAAAAGTTTAAATTATTTATTAAATATGTGAGATGAAAACTATAAATATAAGAGAGAGAAAGAGAGAGAAAAAAACTCAAGGCAAGGGCACACACACAAATAACAAAGTTGACGTGAGAACTGAAGTCTGAATCCAGGCGTAAGAAGTCCTCAAGAAGCGGATGTGGGGCGCCTCTTGGCTTTCGGAAGTATGAACTGGACGGCATCCGGTCAGTGACCTACAACCCAGATGGGGGAGGGGGTGAATTTACATCCAACTTGCCGTCCCAAGTTCCCACGCCCCCTTTGCAAAATGGAGCAGTTCAAATTTCCTCTAGAACCCCCAAAAGACACAGAGAAGGAAATCGCTGTAAACTGTATCTTTCATAGCAGAAGATGATCAGTTAAAGACATTAAATTATATTTCATTCTATAGAAAACGTTATAATTTTTCACTATAATTTTATTTTTATTTTTTAGAAGTTATTTTTACAATGGAAAATTATTTTAACAATAAATAGGTTAGGAATTAACAAATCAAATGAAAAATAAAATATTTTCAAATCAAGTTCATTTTATTAAAAAATATATCTTATCTTAAATAAAGCAAACCCAAAAATTATTTACACTTTTAATAATTTATATTGTTTTATAATTTCAAAATATACTACGAATGAATTAACTTGATAATTTGTTATGCTAAATCAATGCAAAATAAAATTAAACTGTAATACTTTGTTAATACAATTTATGATTTAAACACTATTTTTTAGTGAAATAAAAATTATATCAATTTTTTTTGTCGAATTTGTATGAATGAAACTATTACAGCCATTCTTGTTTGCAAAC
>KZ815670.1:559454-579985 GCA_000696205.2 Oncopeltus fasciatus | reverse complement strand
ATATATATAATAAGAGGTTTTAACATGTCCTCATGTGACAGACAACCCCCACACCTCGGCTTCGTTGGAGTTTGTTATATGTAAGTAACATATGTCTTGTACACAAAAATTCTTAACTGGAACCTGTTAAAATAAAATCTGCATATCCAAAAGGATCTGTTTGGGTATTGAATGCCTAGCGTTTCACGTCTGAGTTTTTTATTTTTTTTATAAACTTTTATAATATTTATTACATTCTGTTAAATAAAAAAAAAAATGTTTACAATTTGATTACAATGAAATGGTTGGAGTTGGAAGACAGTTTGTTTTCAGTCGTAAGATTGGACTTCTTATTCATGAGTCTGTATAAAAGTCCATATCGCCGATTGAGTTCTTGTCTTTTTTTTTAATATGTTCTCCCCATGTAAGTCGTGAGTCAAGATGGAACCCAAGGTAACGAACGAAATTTGATTGTGGTAAAGGAATATTGTTAAATTTCACAATTTCAGGGAAGTCTTTCTTCCGCAGTTGGAAATTACTGAGTTTATTATTATCAATTGTCCTGCTCAATGTCATTGTCGTCCAAGATTTAAACGATCACTTGAAGATTAAAAAAACAAATGTATGGAAGAATAGATTTTTTAAGAAAAAACCGTTTCATATAGCATAATGTTATGAAATCTGGCGTTATGATCTACAGTTTGGCATGCCTTAAAAAANTCAAATATAATTTGTTGGGTTCGGTTAAGGTAGTACAAGAAAAAAAAAAAAAAAGATTAAAAAATTTTTTTTGTTGAAATTTGTAATCAGGATTCAGAGAAAAACAACTAGCATGTCTGGCACATTGTTTATCGTTAATTCGGAACTCTATGGAAATACATTTCAAACAATAGTGTATGTGATGGGCGTTCAAAGAAAGAATAAACTGAAAAATAAAATTTTAAACATATACACGAAGGAAAAAAATTTTAGTTCACATTTAGTGTAAAATTTTTCCTAGAAGACTAATTCTTGTAATAATTATATGATACACGTATATGAAGGAAGATATTGATGAATGAAACTTTTAGTTTGCTCCGAAGTTCTTCAGGTAGGATGGACAGCTTCATTATTTTTGAAATATGGAAAACGAAGCCTGAATTTAGGCTTTTTATTTAATCGTTAATTGATTCAATTTTTTTGTTGAAAGAGTGAGAGAAACTGTTTAAAATGAGATAAAATAGAATAATTGACAATATTTCGTTATTATAAATGTTACTATAAGAATATACGTAACTTAGTTGATTGATCATTTTTTTAAATAACTTTATAATCTTTAAAACATAAAAAACACATAAAAGTAGTGTATTAAAAAAAGCCGTTATTAGTGCTATGACAAAGGTTTACATCACACAATAGGCTTGACAAGTAATTTTCTACTATTGATCTCTACGGTGAAAAACTCTCCATTTGAACTTAAATCACAACCTGGCTGGTCCGAACTACTACTAATTTTGACTAATAAAATTATTACATTTAGGCTGTATACTTTTTGTAGAAATGCCTTTATTAAGATAAGATATTTAATAATGTAACTGGAAAGATCGGTTTTCCCCATTAAATCACCCGTTTACAACCTGCCTTAGCGATGTTATTGTTCACTCTCGTCACCTTGCACAGATAGTAAGATCATATTTTTTTTTTTTTTTTAAATTCTTGTTGGTGTCTGTGGGAGAGGCAAAGGAGGACTAAATGAAGAATGGTGAGAGCCCACCTACTCCATCAAAAACCGAAAGCTAAAAGTTTTAATCAGTGGACTCCTTTAATAATGATAATTCCAAAGAAGTTATATAAACATGTCAGACATTAAGTGAGAGAAGTGAAACACAGCATTCCGAATCCTTCGGCAGACAGCCAATATCTAAGGGCACACACTGGCCGCGGGGTGCCTCCGAGAAGGCTTTAAATCAATGCAGACAACACCATTTCCCCATAATCGAAATTCTTCTCATTTCTTTACAAGCGAGAAAGTTAGCCGGCCACTGTCCCGGATTTCCAACACGCAGAAGTTGCGTGAACCACACATATTTCCATCTCCTCTTCCGACAAGCATTCTTAAATATATCAGTAAAAGATAATAGATTACGTACATAGAACAAATCTAGCACTTCAAGTTGGTAGTATTGCCTGAATTTTGTGTAATAATTTTTATTTTCAAAATTTCTTATCTTAATAAATATATTTCTTATATAAATATAACTGAGTAGGTACTCACTGAGAAAATTGTATTATTTACAGATAAATATGGGATATTTGCAATTTTAGTCTATAGTTAAAAAATGTTTTCCGAAAAATTTCACAAAAACTAGATAATATAATTAAACTTCCCATGTTTCATTAAAGATTATAACAAAAAGATGTAAATGACAAAATTTTATATACAAACCAAAGAGAACAAAGGGCGTAAAAGACCACCAAATTTTGGCCTAGATTGGGGCAAAGGAAGAATCGGGTGAGCGTTCACCCACCGTAGTTACAATCGTAAGTGTAGGCGTTTTTCGTAAAAAAAAAAAATGTTATAGATCATGAACGTTAGAAAGCTACATTTTACACAGTTGATCTATGAACAATTTCGCAATGAAATACTAACACCATTATTGGCCGAATCGTAGTAAGTATAAATTATTTCAAGGGTATACAAAGCAATGCCTACTTACCATATCTCGTTTTTATGTAATAAATTAAAAAAAAAAAAAAAATAATCGATTCCTATAGCTTGAGATTGTAAAATCTGGCGTTATGGCCAACAGGTGGGCATGCATTTAAAAAAAAAAAAGAAGAAAAAAAATGATATTTGGATCCTGAGAAAAACACCTGGCATGTCTGTTGCATTAGCTCCATTATTAATTTATCGTAATCCAAAGCTCAATGGGAATAAATTTTAAATAACATTGTATAAAAAATAAGGGGATCCACTAAACATTTATAATTACATTTTTAAATATTTCTTCTACCATATTTTCCGCAAGGGTGTTATAGAAAAGATGTTTTACACTTCTCATATTTTATAAGTTTATTCTTATCTGTACTAATATAAAAAATATTGACGATTTTTCAATATTTCGTCTATATGTAACCTTTCCCCCCCACCATCTATTTCTTAAAAAATTAACGACCTCATCTTGAGCTTTACAAAAAATTAAGCTTAAATACCGAATTTACTTTCATTCAAACATTGCGAATGCTTGATAATGTTATATATGCTGTATCTAGTAATATATACTGTAATATACTCACAAAATATTGAATGGATCAGTTTTGTATCTTATCCAATGTAATATCTACAAACATATGTTGAAGTTTTCGCTTTCTGGGGCTAACATGAAATCCTCCTCCGTTTTTTCAATCTCAATGCCTTCCAAGCTTGAACGTTGACCTATCGCCAGTTCATCCCTCCACCTCTCAGTGCTTTGTGTGTGTTAACGGCTTCCCGGTGCACATGACGTCTAAAGGCCGCCAGTGAAGCAATCCGGCAAGTGCGGAAATGGAATCGCTCTCTTGTACTTTTTGCTACAGTTATTGCAGATGATCTACAAGGGCTGAGATCAGCGCTAGGCGCAGTTCGACCTTCGCCGCGTCGGACTGCAGGGAACAATGCTTTCAGTGACACCTTTGCGTTCTCAACACTCCCATTGGAGTGCGGGCGGTTATTTACCACGAGAGCTGGGGAACCTGCTACAGCCGCCTTACATTGACGAATGCCGAACTGACGAGGCAAATAGTTGAGTGATCTAACATTCTCTATAAGCTGTTTTACGCATGGTTTGTGTTTAGGCCACCCTCAGAAGTGCCACTCCTACTCAAATTTGACTGTCGAGCAATAAATATGCACGTTACGCAGCAGCTGTGTAAACTAAGCAGATTTTCCGTGTTCCATTACTGATAGTTATAAATAATATGAATAATTAGGTATTAGTCCATCTCATCATTCGATTACAACAGAAAATTGATTCCATTCAATAATTTTCAATGAAAAGTATGAATTTTTATTTATTAATAGAAGCTTGTCCTGAGCCATGGGTGTTTAAAATGGGGTGGCAACCTGTAGATAGCCCCTCCCTCCAATGACCCTAAGTGGTTGCAAGGGAGGCTAACACAGAAAAAAAAAAAAAAAAAAAAAAAAAAAAAAAAGAAAAGTATGAATACCAAAATTGGTTTCTAAATTTAAAAAAAAAATAAAAATGGAGAAGGAAATGCCTGCCCAACAGTCGAAATCACATTCTTAAATAATTTACTTAATATTAATTTTTCTAAAATAGGTTTTAGAACAAAAATGTCATAAAACTATATTTCACACATATTATGTACAGTTGAATACGGACCGTGACAGTGAACGTATGTATTCGGCCAGAAGATGGACAGTGTCCGAAAGCGCTTGCCAACGGGAGATGATGTACAGAAACCAATGAAGACGGAGAATATAAGGTATGAGAGTTATGTACTAAACATTTATTTCGTATCTCTTAGAGTAACTAAATTTTGATCCCCCCCAAAACTCTCCCTTCCCCTACCCAGTAACGAACCTATTCAACTCTTACAAAAGATAAGCCCTTAATACCGAATTTGGTTTTTTGATTTAATAACTGCGGAATCCAGTGTTTGTACAAATATATATATATATATATATATATATATATTTGATGGTCATTTTGGAAAAGTACCTGAAGAATTAAAGTTTATGTTTTACACAATTATTGCGAGGGAACAGAAAAAAAATCTATCTATCCCAGCCAGGACTCGAACCTGGATCTCCTGCTTTCCGGGCCAGTATGCTATCCATTGCACCACCGGGACGAGCTAGAAAACTTATTAAATTCCCAACACACTGGCGAGTGCCCAACACACCTACGAGAAAGCTGGAGATCCTGGTTCTAGTCTAGGGTGGGACAGATAGATTTTTTATTCGATTTCCTCGCAATAATTGTTTAAAAATTACGTTGGATGATACACCACATTATAAATTAATATTTATTCATGTTTTACAGTCTTGCAAAGGGGCTTAAGTTTATATGAGATAAGGATGGATTGGAGATTAAGGAATATAAGTTTAAGAGCCTGATAAAAAGGGAAAGGTCGTTTGATAAGAGTTAATTAAAAGGTCTGAGTTTGTTTTTAAAGGCGGGCTTCCGGACGCAGTGGGAGCTTTCTGAATAATAGACAGGCTACCTGTGGATTCTGCGAGAGAGGACTTTATTTCTGGGGGGCTTAGCGGCCATAAACCACACCACTGGTGCTTAAGCACTTTATCGGCACAACTAACCCCCCACTCCCCTCCTAATTGTGATTTGACAAGGAATAACTCGGCCAGCTCCTTTTTTGCCTTAAAGAAAAATGGTTTTCCCCATGGAGAAATGCTCAAATGTAAGGAGTAAACTGCATTTGCCTGAGAAATACCATAGAACCATTTCGAAAATATATTCCCGTGACAGTTATGTTGTCCAGGATTAAACATACATTTTTAGAAATAATATATGTTTAATCTAGACTAAATTTTTTTGCCATAGAGTACATCTTTGTTGGAAAGTGGAGACCAGATGACTATAGGGAAATCCAGGTTATAATATACAATATATATATATTTTTTTTACAGCAAAATATAGAAATTTTTTTAATTATTTCTATGTGAAAATAGACGACTTTTCTTTTAAAATTAATTTTTTGAGGAGAGGATTGTCAGAAACTCGGTCTTGTAAGCTGAAGAATTAAAAACTCATTTAAAACAAAAAATGTATAAACAATTAATGCGAGGGAATAGAATAAAAATTCTATATTTCCCAGCCAGGACTCGAACTTGGATCTCCTGCTTTCCGGGCCTGTATGCTACGATTTGCACCACCGAGACATTAAATTCCCAACACACTAGCGACAGTTTGTCTTAATCTACGAGAAAGACGAATCATCGTCTTATGCTCGAAGGGGCTGACATTGTCTAGCTGTTTATCGACTCTCGTTAGTAACTTTTTATTTTCACTTATAAATATTAATTTAGTTTTGGAGTATTATCCCACGTAAATTATATACAATTAATGCGAGGGAATAGAATAAAAAATCTATCAGTCCCAGCTCGTCCCCGTGGTGCAAATGGTAGCATACTGGCCCGGAAAGCAGGAGATCCTAGCTGGGGCAGATAGATTTTTTATTCTATTCCCTTGCATTAATTGTTTATAACTTATGTGGGATAATACACCACAACTGAAATAATATTTATAAAAAAAAAAAAAAAGTATTTTTGAATTAAGATAAATTTGATAGGCACATTGGCTAAATAGCTAAATAAATTTATGAATATCCTCTATAAAGCATTTATTTTGGGAGTTAGCTAACTAGCTTGGGAGTAAGTTGTTTTTTTGGATTCTGTGGAATAATGCTAGAGCTTTGTAATATGCTTTTCAAGTTGAATAAACTACGTTTGTTTTCTGGAATTATTTGGCATACAAAATATAGTGTACAATAGTTATAGTTGTTTTCAGTTGACATATTGCAAATGTTTTACAATTAGTTAAATAAACAAGAGCTCTTAAGTTCCAACAAATTTAATAAATAAAAACCTGAGAAAAGTATCTCATTATATATCAATATCCCATATCAGCTATCCCTTTAAGAGGATCTCTCGCTGCAGACAGACCTACCATACCAATGATTAGAAATAATATTTCGGTCTTAAAGGTCATATCTATCGCAAATATATAGCATGCAGGCCCCATCCGAGATGATTACTAATCTTGGCAGTTGAATACAGACAGTGACAGTGAACACATGTATTCGGCCAAGAAGATGGACAATGTCCGAAAGCGCTCGCCAACAGAAGATGGTTTGCAGAAACCAATGAAGACAAATTACAGAAGGTGTGATATTACTAATCTTGCCTGGGCTATCTTTAGAAGTGTTACGAAAATTCGATTTCTGAAGTCGCTAATGGTCATTCGAGCTGCACTATGTGATTGGTTGATGCGCAATATATGAGAGAACTACAAATAAAAAATAATGCTTTTCTCTATTTAATGCCGTCTTCAAAGATTCACTTCCACTTCATCAACCTCTTCTGTTATATGTACTCCTTGCAGAAATTTCACAGCCAACAAAGTGTCGTAAAATCCAACAGGTAACCAAGGATTCATTACAGAAGGCTTAGTCAGTTGATGGAAGCGGGGTTGCATCAGGTCTTATCACTTTCACCGTGTTGAGTGTCTCTCGGGCGATTTACACTCTCGTTAGAAGCGGTGAGGAGGCGGAATGACCACGCCGTAAAGGAACTTTTATTGGTTCGTCACCACCTGATGTCAGAATTTGATTGGCGCAGCTAAGATTTGATTGCGTGCTTCGACCAATGCCCAACACTGCTCCATTCGCAAATAGTCCATTAGGCGTTCTTAGGTTCTGAAATCGCTCCCACTTCCAAGCTTCCTTAAAGCGAAAATTTCGTCACCAACGAGATAGACATGATAAGAGTAAACGACAAATTAAGTTTTATAAGCTGGAGAGGACAATGTCTGACCTATAAGTCAAGGCTCTAGCTTGGCAAGGAAGATTTTGGTTGGGAGGAAAGTGTTTGGTTATCATAATTAATATATGTACATATCTTCTTAAAAATCCGTCACTCAGCAACAAAGTAACCATAGAAGATTCATTATGCTCAATCAAACGTTAGGAACTAAACAGGGTTTCGGCCAGGATGTGAAAAATGAAATACACCAAAATTATTGAGTAATTATTTTATTTTATTATTGCCAACGTTTCGACTTAACTTGTAAGTCAACATCAGGAGGATAGTTTTGTATGGAGAGATCTACGAGTGAGGTTTCTGATGACATTGCAAACTACAGGATTCCAACTGCTTCTGGTCAACTAAAACATTTTGGATAATTTCGTTATCCAGGTTCGTATCCTGGCTGGGACAGATAGATTTTTTAATCTATTCCCTCGTATTAAATGTTTAAAATTTACGTGGGATGACCACAACTAAATTAATATTTCTAAAGAATATATTGTCTATTTTATTACTTGTCTATATTTAATTAGGCTGAATTAAAAACAGAAAATAATTACAGTCTTCCTAAAAGTAATCAACTATGAAAAACATTTATAACAAATAAAAATATGTTTTAATATCATTTTGGGCAAAACGTTTTTTAATAAAAACCTGTATTACGTTCGTTCGAAGTTGACACACTGTTATTACTACAAAATGGGTCTGGCGCACACAGTGCTTGGAGATTTAGGGATTAGACTCTTTATGATTAGCGGTTAATCAATAACTACACAACACGTGCCACGACTGGGTGGCCAGTGCTATGTTGTTATCAACCAACTGATAAGGTGGATAAGTCTGCACACAAAGGGTGAATCCAGAGGGTTGAAGAGACTTTTGGGACTATATATACGTTTTAACGCTGAAGATATTGCAAGCTGTGTTTTTCCTTTTAAACTTGATTTCACTCTTATGCTGCTTTAAAAAAATAAAAAAATAAAAAAAATACTTTAAGAGCATTTGTATTTAAGTGTACGGAGTTTGTTCTTACTTTATTTATCGTAAGAAAATCAAGACATTTAAGTAACTTTTGGATAATTTCAACAGATCTTCACCAGCCCATACATTGGAAAACTAAAATACGGTCTCTGCAACAATTGCTAAGTAGGCCTCTTAGTAAGTAAGTAACTTTAGGTTTAGCGATATCTTAGAATAATCCTGAGCATACTGTTTGTAATGAGGAACTGTGGACCACGAAGAGGTCAAAGTAGAGGTTAGACGGCAGAAATGGCGGTGGGTCGGTCACAGTCAGGACGAGGAGGACATCCCAATTGTTGCCTTCAGACAAAACCCCCAAGAGAAGACGAGGTCAACCCCAGGAAGACTTGGAAAACCTCAGTGGCCTAGAAGTCCATGTCCATCGGAAAGATCTGGATGAAGCTGCATCACCTAGCTGAAGATAAGGACATCTGGAGAACAACTGTAGATGTATGTAGTAAGCTCCACTGAGTGAAAGAAACTATATTATATAATATAACTATGTTATATTATATACTATATAAAATGCATCCGTAAAATTATATATGTGTCCAATATTACATTTAAAAAAAAACTTTATTAGTGATTAAATTCTACGTATTAATGTTAAATTAAATATATGTAATTATATGTCTATATGCGCTATACTAGCGTACAAAAGTTTTAAAGCAATGAAAATTGATGGATGAGCTTTTAATATGTATAATCTGTGAAGGGTAGGGTTTCTCCTTCCTTAAGAGATCATTAAATCTTAATATCATCGTTACTATTAACCCTACAAAGAAAAATGTAAAAAACTAAATATATTTAAAATGTAATATAATAACTGTTAGATGTTTTTTGTTGGGGTTCGGTCAAGGTAGATCCAAAAGAATACAAATTTTAAAAAATGTTTTTTTTTAATTATCTGCCAACGTTTCGGCTTTTATTTTCAGCCATCTTCGGGGCTATCATTAAGGCGAGAGGGGACGTCTAGTCCCTATATCACATTTTCATGACTGGCGTTCATGAAATGTGATCTTAGGGACACGACGTCCCTTCTCGCCTTCATGATAGCCCTGAAGATGTCTTACAATGTAAGCCGATACGTTGGCGGATAATTTAAAAAATACACATTTTTAAAATTTGTATTTTTTTTTTTTTGGATCTAACTTGACCGAACCTCAACAAAAAACATCTAATAATAATATCTCATAATGTTTTATGGCACTTGAACACACCTTTCTAGACACCGAATCTTTACAAAACTCAAACTTTGTTATAATGGTTTATTGTTNATTAACATATATATTTAAGAATATAATATTCAAAATTTATTTAGGCTTTCTCATTTTTATAATATAGGAAAAATATTTAGATAGATAGATTTAACTCTCATTTCTGTCACCGGCTTGTAAATTGAATTTCGAGAAAACTCTTCTTTGTAGACATCTGCAATAAAAGATGGTTAATCTGCGTAGATTACGCATTTCCCACAAGAAGGGATTGTCACCTTCGTTCGCCTTTTTAAAAATCACTTGTTACCAGCGACCATCGAGGTTCTTACCGATAAGACTGCTATGGCAAGAGAGTCGAAAAGTGTCAATTACACTCGCAGGTTGTCATTAGTGAATGTTTTTAACATACAGCTAACAGTTAGAGATGTTCTGCTCGTGTTAAGAAAAGGACCTTAGGTTTGTTATCCTGAACGAAGAAGTATATCACCCATAATTATTAAATTCATGAAGTGGCGAATTGTTCTTAAAAACGTTGTTTAAGAAAAATACATTCTAATTAGAATCATATCGAGGTAATAGTTGTTCTGGAACAGTATATTTACGTAGGCCGAACCTATTAGGGCTAGACAAGAACATGGTTGAACCGACTGGCGACTGGAATTTGGTTGTAATTCGTCAGAAGAGAAAAGCATCCTACAGGCAGACAGATCCAGATGGGTATTATTCAGAGGAAGAGGCTCACGAGCAGTCAGGTGACCAGTCAGTCTTCAATTGCTGTGGCTGGAGGAATAGCACAGTGAGAAATCTGCAAATGTAAGTAAAACCTCAAGTTAACTCGGAATAAATCCGAATACCTTACCACCACTTAAAGAAGGTTTCAATGAGGTTTTATACTACAGTCCAGCCATGGTTATGAGCCTATAGAATATCCTTCCCAAAAGGTTAGTTTCCACCATTGAAGAATTTAGGAATTTGTCTTCATTAGCTGTTTTCCACGTCCTAATGGCGACCGTTTTTGGCTGGTCGAACCTAGTGGCATCTGCATTCTATACAAAGACAAAGACAGCCAATGAAGACGGATTCCTATACGTACATTGATAATACAAGTTCGTTGACAAGACTATAACTTCTCAGGTGGTTATATTAAGAGGAGTTTGCGGGAAGAGCTCCAAAGGGTAGTAGTAGTAGTAGTAGTAGTAGATCATTGGAGGGCAATCAACTTCTAGGTTATTACGCCCTATAAATACCCTTTAATGTATTTACTATAAATTAGTTAATAAAATACAGGAATCAGGATTATTTCGACCACTATAATAACCTAAATTAATGGATTTTTTTTTTAAATATTATTATTATATATTTAATAAACTATAATAAATAATTTATTATTAACTAAAATAATAAATAATATCTCATTCTTTATTTTAGATTTTCCAGGCTATACCTGCTTTTTTAAGAAAGTTTAACAACCCATCAACTGCAGAGGGGTTGTTCCCAAGCCACTCCGCCATATTTCTTCCAATGCCTTCCCTAGTGAAGTAATTCTGATGAACTGGGCAAACCTCTATGATGTGCTGAGCTCCAAAGGGTTACAAAGTCGATGTAGTTGAGCCAGCGCTGGCTCATCGCTAATATTTGGAACATACCGCTAGCTTTAATAGGTGATTAGCCTTCTGCATTGGGTTCTCCGATGCGAGGTCACTCGGAGGCGGTCGTCTCTCGAAACGTCCGCTTTCTTCATCAGGGCTCCTCGCTCGCCGTCACGGCCCGAGTCCACGTTCGCGGGGCCGATACCGTCGTGATCCGGGAGCCGGGCCCATAAGTCCCACTCCGGCTAACGAATACCGCTTCTTCTCGCGGGCCAGATTAGCATTGAATGCAGGTCCTACCTCCCAGACGGTCACCACTCTCGCTGCACCTCACACACACAAATCAGTCGTCGTGGCATCTCACTCAGGAAACTCCCACTTTGGCCAACCTTCCAAAAACCTCAGCTCATCTGATGGATTCAACTGTTCACCAAACGATAAACTATATATATTCAACATCTGGACACAACTTGTCTTTTCTGAATGAAAACATTTAGTATGGAAATGAAGTTTAGGATGAAATAATAAAATATGTCTTCCCCACAAATATTTATATCCCAATAGCAAAAAAAAAAAAAAAATATTTACATTCATAATGAATGTTTATTCATGTATAACTTTCAACTTGGTATTATGGTTATGACTTTTGAAACATTTCAATAGATTTTTAATGATTGGAAAAACAAAATTTTACGTCTTAATTTTCTCTTTGAGAGTGGTGTCATTGGTCAACTTCTGCCTGTTCTCTTACCATTAGTATCGATTGTTATTTTTTATTTTGTTTTTTATTGTAAAAAAATTACAAAATCATTTTATAATAATAGAAATGTAATAAATTTATAACAGTTATAAAAAAAAAAAAAAAAATTCTCGTCGTTATTAACGTTACAAACAAAATGTATACAAAAAAATAAAAGTAAAATATAATTTCATAATATTTTCATTGTTTAACAGTTTTCAAATTGCATATTAAAGACGATTTAAAAATTTAATATCAACTGTGGGGTGGGCTCCTGTATATTTAAAATATGGAAACAAAATTCGGCATTGAGGCTTTTCATTGCAAAGAAAGTTTTTTTGTTGAACTCAAATGGGAGAAAGGATGGGGAGAATAAAGATG
Organism: Oncopeltus fasciatus; assembly: GCA_000696205.2. Lineage (NCBI taxonomy): Eukaryota > Metazoa > Arthropoda > Insecta > Hemiptera > Lygaeidae > Oncopeltus > Oncopeltus fasciatus. Next base: position 567,535 of record KZ815670.1, on the reverse strand, counting down.
GAAACAAAATTTAAAATCAGTTGGTTATAACTGATAAAATCAGTTATCCTCATTGGTTTTTGAGTTACAAAAAAACTTTAAAGAGTATTGTGTTATAGGAGTAAAATATAACTTTTCAACTTTTATATTCTATAATATTTTACAAAAAAAAAAAAAAAAAACCGCTAATTTGGGATGAAATTTAAGGTAACTACGATGGATGAGGGTAGCCCCTTCTCTTCCTTCCAGAGCTGTCAAGAACGAAACTTGCTGGTCGTACCTTTTGCTCTCATTAATCTCTACATTACCTTACATCTCTAATGTAAATTTAGTTATATCAATTCACATATTTAACTCCTATTTTAATAAAATATGAAAAATCTGCGTGGATTATGTAGCATTATCGGGACGGACATTTCTTCGTCATTTCTTTTAATCATATACGAGTATATAATATTTCACTAGTTTAACTGACATTTTTTTCTTAGCGAAACCTATTTGCATCGAAATTATGTTTAGGGTAAAATAATAAATGTACCTCCTCCACAAATGTATATTTTCCAATCAAATGTTTTCTCTTAGACTCTGTATATGGTGAGCATAATTGCATAATTTTATAAATATTATTTTTTTGTGGTATTTAATCCCACGTAATTTTTAACAATTTTTAGTGCAAGGAAACAAAATAATAAATCTAACTGTCCCAGCCAGGACTCGAACCTGGATCTCCTCATATCCCGGCCGGTGCAGTTACCATTCATGCTACCAGGACTAGTCTGATAAGTTATTAACGCACTAGTAGTGTCAGGAGTCTAACCTCCGAGAAAGACGAATATATCGTCTTATGCTCAAAGGAGCTTATATTGTCAAGCTGTTTAAATGACTCTCGTTATTCACTTTTAAATTTTAATTTCATAAATATAATTTTTTTGTAGTATTTAATGCTATGTAAATTTTAACAATTTTTAGTGCAAGGGAACAGAATAAAAATAAGCATAAGACGATATATTAGTCCGCCTCGGAGGTTAGACTCTCGATACTAATGCGGAGAATTTAATAACTTATCAGATTTGTCCTGGTAGTATAAATGGTAAATGCACCATCACGGATAGCAGGAGATCCAGGTTCGAGTCCTGGCTCATATATATTATTCTTTTTCCTTGCACATAAAATTGTTACAATTGCTTGATGTTCTGAAAAGTAAATGTTCATAACGGATTTATGTATCGTAACATTTCCATGTAGTACTTGGTAAGATCTAAAGAATGTATTTCTTTTCAAGTGACAGACGTGGAGCGCTTGTATACAGCTGACGTGCAATGATTCTATGGATCCGTTCGTCCGTAGAAAGACGATACAATGCTCCATACCCTTCAGAATTCGGAAGCGACCCCTCGGAGAAGATGCAGCGGTCCCTACGGAAACGCCAGGAGCAGTCCTGCCGAGGAAAGGGTGTGGGCGGATTTGGTAGCCGATCTAGAAGCCCCTACAAAAACCAGTAGAAAAAGGCTGGCTAGAGGGGTTGGCTGGTCGTGGTGTAGCTGGCCTCCGTGAGAACCCATGTGGTCGCGCACATGTCCCCACCAACTCTTTACCAGATGACAGACTCCTCCCTCCTTCACTTCTACAGCTTATCCTGCTCTTCATTATTCCCTCCACCTACCAATTACAAGACATTTTCCGTTTCAAAAGCCCAGTATCAACACACATTATTAAATATAATTATTAGATGATTTTAGTTGGTGTTCGGTCGAGGTAGATCCAAAAACATCAGTCATGGAAATGTGAACTTAGGGACAGGACGTCCTCTCTCGTCTTCATGAGACAACCCTGAAGATGGCTTACAATGCAAGCCGAGACGTTGGCAGATAATCTTTTTAAAAAAATACACTTTTTTTAAATTTGAATTTTTTTTGGATCTACCTTGACCGAACCCCAACTAAAATCATCTAATAATAATATCTACGGTCAAAAAACTCTCCTTTTGAATTATTAAATATAATCCACTGGAAGCTGCTTAATGTCATCTCTGTTGAGTATAAAATTAATAAAACATTCAGGAGGTAATTAGGTGACCGTCAAGCTTTATGAGGTTAGATTAGTCAGGGGTATCTTGGGTACTGAAGAATTTAGAATGGTTTGTAAACAAAAGAGTTCTTTATTTTATAAATATTTTTTTTTGGAGTATTTAATCCCATGTNTCCCAGGAAGGACTTAGGGACTTAGGACCAGGTTAGACTTAAAAGTAAATAACGAGAGTCATTTAAACAGCTTGACAATGTCAGCTCCTCCGAGCATAAGACGATATATTCGACGTTCTCGGTGGTTAGACTCTCGACACTAGTGCGGGGAATTTGATAACTTATCAGACTTGTCTTGGTAGCATAAATGGAAAATGCATCGGCCTGGATAGCAGGAGATCCAGGTTTGTGTCCTGGCTGGGACAGTTAGATTTTTTATTCTGTTCCCTTGCACTAAATATTGTTAAAAGTCCTTTATTTTCGCCAACTTTTCGGGTTAGATTTCAGGCCTTTATCAGGGCAAATGGAGTGATAAGGAGAGAGGAAGACTCCTGCTCTCCGTTAAATAAATCACGAGTGACATTTAGATGAATTCCATTGTGTTTAATATTTAATGTTATCATAAATATGAAAAGAATTGCAATATATTACAAACGTCAACAAAAATATATTAAAATTTTGGGGCTTCCAAAGTGAGCAGTCCCTAAGGACTTTTTCAGAGGCTTAATTTTGCTGTATTGCTACTTCAATGCGAATGTATGACTTTTGTGTACGCCTGTATGTGGTAGCGCGCTTGAATGTGTGGATGCGTTTATGTGTATGTGTGTGCGATGAGTAACCTAGCTTGTGTGTGTGTGTGTGTGTGGGGGAGGTTGCGTCGGTGGATGGGTGCTGGGATGAAATTTAAGGTAACTACGATGGATGAGGGTAGCCCCTTCTCTTCCTTCCAGAGCTGTCAAGAACGAAACTTGCTGGTCGTACCTTTTGCTCTCATTAATCTCTACATTACCTTACATCTCTAATGTAAATTTAGTTATATCAATTCACATATTTAACTCCTATTNTTTTTAATTTGGTATGAGAAAACAGCCACAAGAGGAAAAATATTTTGGATTTTTTTAAACTGGTAGAAATTTTCATTGAATATCAGAAATTTTTTTCCCGCTTTGATACAGAAAATTACCGCTCGTAAATTACTGTTTCGGTTAGTGAGGTAATTTAACTTCAATTCTCCTAAACTATGATCTCTATTAAAAATAAGAACTAAACTACCTTTTTTTCAGTTATAAAGTAATTTTAAAGAGCAGGAAGTTTTTATTCTTCCTAAAATAAGAAGAGGTGAATTGAAATTTTTTTATCTAATGTACAATAAGTTTTTTCAACTAAAATAAACCAAAGTGAATTTTGCTTTAATTTTTCTTCTGCAATACGTTTCTTCGGTGACTCAACGACTCCTGAGGATTTTCCACCGGATAGCCTAAATGTCATCAATCTCGAGCTTGGGATGTCATCTGACTCCCTTTGACAAATAGCGTCAGATCTAACACATGAAAGCCAACGCATATGCAAAACAAAACAGGTCGCTGCCACTGAGCAACAACTCGGACATGTGGACTGAGTCATTCCCGAACATTCTTGCAGAGTGTTTCACCTTCCGCGGGGGACTGCAAACAGATGATGCTCCAAAATATCTTGTTGTGAATTGTGTGTACCAAGAATCCTCAGATTAGTTCCGAATCAGTCAAGAAGTGTGTGGAGTACGAAGGAAAATTGAATTTCAAACCTGCCTAAAGATCATCTCAGAATGAGTAGCTAGTGACTAATGGAGTTATGACTGGGAGATTATTAGTTTAGATTGGTGCAAAAAAAAAAAAAAAAAGTATTTTTTTATTATCTACCTCTGCTTCGCCATAATTATAGTCCGGGATCAAATATTCATGAAAATCACCTGGACCAATGCCTCTTGAAGGTTTGATTCAGGTGACAACAAGACCCCTCTCGCTTGAAGATGACTTACAATGTGTATCGAGAAATTGGCAGATAATAAATAATACAAACAATTAAAGCGAGGGAATAGAGTAAAAAATCTATCGGTCCCAGCCAGGACTCGAACCTGGATCTCCTGTTTTACGGGCCAGTTTGCTACCATTTGCACCACTGGGACAAGCTAGATATCTTATTAAATTACCAACACACGTTCGAGGCCGGGCTGGGACAGATACATTTTTTATTCATTTCTCTCGCATTAATTGTTTAATGTTTACCTGGGATAATACACTACAACTAAATTAATATTTATAAATGAAAATGAAAAGTAAATAACGAGAGTCAATAAATAGCTACACAATGTCAGCTCCTTCAAGCATAAGACGACGTATTCGTCTTTCTCGTGGTTAGGCACTTGCTTGTGTGTTGGAACTTTAATAAGTTATCTAGCTCGTCCAGGTAGTACAAATGGTAGCATTCTGGCCAGGAAAGCAGGAGATCCAGGTTGGAGTCCTGGCTGGGACAGATAGATTTTTTATTCTATCCCCTCTCATTAATTGTTTAATATTTACATGGGATAATACATCACAACTAAATTAATATTTATAAATAAAGAATACATTTATTTAAATTGTATTTTTTTTTGGACAGCAAACTTGACCGAACATCAACTAATTCTCTACTAATTCGCTAGTAATTAGCTAGTATTGCAGACAAATACTTTTAACATAATTTAATTTTTACATCTCTTTTTTTATCAATTTTAAAATACTTATGAGCCTATAGAATATCTTTTCCCAAAAGGGTGGTTTCCACCATTAAAGAATTTAGGAATCTGTCTTCATTAGCTGTTTTCCATGTCCTAAAGGCGACCATTTTAGGCTGGTCGAACCTAATAGCTTCAGCATTCTATACGAAGACATAGTCACCCAATTAAGACGATTTCCTATACGTACATTGATGATATAAATTTGTTTAAGTGAGTATAACTTTTCAGGTGGTTATATTGAGAGGAGTAGGGGTTTACGGGAAGAGCTCCAAATGGGTAGAAATGATTTTGTAAAGCAGACCCCGAATTTTCCGGAAGGATAGGCCGCTTGCCGGGCAGGAGTCTGTGACGCCTGAGTGGCTCTTAACGAGAGTCAGGGCGTAGAGAGGATTAGCCACAGGGGCTTTCCTCTGGATGGCTGTGGTGGTGTCGTCATGGCTTGTGGACAACCCACCAATACTTTCAGAAAGGAATGAAGAAGTTCCGGGAGAAGGGATGAAAACTTATTCTTAAGAATACTTACTTATTTAAAATCCCCTACAATTGTTCATGGCTATAAAGGGAAGGGCTCTCAACATCCATGCCTCTGGTCAAGCTTTATTTGTCTATAGCTTACCCGGGGCGGGGTTTGAACTCGAGAATCCCGGGTTATTAGGATGGGTAATATAGGATAGTGTTTGGGCTAAAGGATTGGGATGCATGGAAAGGCTAAAGTGGAATTTATAAAACGGGTTGTGATTTAACAAAAGGGATTTTAAGGTATAGCGGAGTAAGGAATTTGCGACGTAATAGGGTGCATCAACTATGATTCTTAGGATTTTGGATTGGAAGGACTGGATTCTTTGGATGTTGGATGGTTTAGCAGTTCCCCACAGTTGGACTCCATAGTCAAGATAGGTCTCAGTAACGTCTTATAAATGGTAAGTTTATTAGTCACAGTTAAAGTTGACTTGCGGCTTAGTAGCTTTTAAAGTTGTCCATCTCTCCTATTTAGTTCCTCTCTTGATTTCTGTATGAGTGTTCCATGTTAGACGGGATTCAAGATGAAAGACTAGGTACCTGAAACAGTCAGAAGTTGAGATAGGCATATTAAAATAAATTCTAACAGGTTGTTTCTTCCCAAGTGTGAACGTAAATGACAGAATTTGCAGAATTTTTGGACAGTAGATTTTGAGGATAATAATTTAGTCATTAACATTTACCTATATTTTTATGGTTCTATATTAATTTATTTATACGTGCAACTACTTATTTAATATTTATATATTTTGTATAAAAGTCTTACATAAATTAGTAACAATGAAAAAAAACTGGATAGGGTAAACCTTGTTTTTTTTTACTCATTTTTCCGAAAATAACTTATTAAAAAATGTAGCTACAATAATATTTTTTTATAGTTCTCGCAATTTTATTATTGTTTAATTTTTAATATTTAAATTAATAATTTTTAATGTAATTTACATTCATTATTAATTATATAATAAAAAAATTAAGATTTCTATGTTATTTTACAGTTTATCATCGCCTGAGAACTATCAGTGAGGAAGTTACTATAACACAGAAGAAGGGTTTAAATATCTAATATATTAGGTTTTATGGAATAATATTATTGATGTTAATTGGTAATTAATTTATCTAAAACCAAAATTTCTAAACAAGCGATCCAGTTTAGCCCAGAGGATCCGTTTGGACCTGGTGAAGCCCCAATCGACATTTCATTCTCGAGAAGTAAAAGCTTGCCCAATGCCATGGGTGTCCAATATTGGATATCTGCCTCTGTGTATGCAAGGGAGGTTAAAAATAATAAGAAACGAGCGGTCTGTCACGTGAGTACTTAAAAAGTTCTTGTGCAGGGATTCTCGTACCGGACATGTTCCAGGGCCCTTAGGTGCGGAGCTGAGAGACACCCTTTCTTGGGTCGGCTTCATTAGCCACCTCGCGCTAACGAACGGACCCCATCTGGGGGGTAGTCGGTGCCTCTAAATTTAGCCGGAGAGAGGGTGAGGAGACATGTGTTTAGTCTAGACCAACCCCTCATTACTCTGGACAGTCCGTCTTCCTCCGCCGCTGCGAGACCTCCGAACGCTTTTTCTCCAAGGGCCTACAGCTGGGTCTGTCTGTCGGCTTTTTATATCAAAAACCACCTGTTCTGTCCCCATCGCTCTCTCTCTGGAGTTTTGTCCCTCTCCTGGCTACCTGCTCCTACAGTAGATCTCGTCGGACATGGGATTTTCACACGAATCTTACGTCTGCTGATTCCTTACACCTTGTCAGTCACTCAGCTTCCTCTGTGTTCACATTTTTTTTGACGACTTAATCCAGATTTTTGAATTGACGTCATATGGTGTTCAACCTTTTAGAAATACTTCAGCTTTTGCTACAAAAAGTAAAGATTAAGTAAAAAAAAAGAAAACCTCTCCGTAAACAATTTCTGGATGAATTACATAAATTTGCTGGTTTTTAGCCAACTAACTATTTAGGTTGTCTCATACCTTATACTCTCCGTCTTCATTGGTTTCTGTACTCCATCTCCCGTTGGTTTATATTCATTGGTGGTAGAAATAATAATAACCCTTTAGATTATTTAGGTTGTATTTATTGAAGATAGGTGGATCTAAAAAATATAATTTAAAAAAATGTGTCTTTTTTAATTATATTTTTATTATTATATGTTTTTTGTTGGGGTTCGGTCAAGATAGATACAAAAAAATACAATTTAAAAAAATGTGAATTTTTAATTATCTGCTAACGTATCGGCTTACATAGCCATCTTCAGGGCTGTTATAATTCAATGTTATAAGAATAATAAATAAATGTAATCTGATATCAAAAGTATGTAGAATATGTAGAAAACTTCAAATACAAAAAAAAATCAAATACAAAAATCATTTAATTTACCACACCTACCTAACATGAGAGCCTTACAATGTAAGCCGAAACCTTGGCAGATAATTAAAAATTCACATTTTTTTTAAAATTGTACTTGTGGATCTATCTTGACCGAACCCCAACAAAAAAAATGTAATAATAATATCTACGGTAAAAAAAACAAAAAAACTCTCCATTCTCTTAAAGATATTTTCTCAAATCCTTTCTACTAGATACCAAAATGATAACCACTAAAATGTGTGTCTTTATATATGCACTAATAGGGTATGCAAGAATTGCATGAAGATACAGGCAATATTCAGTTGGTCAATTTAATCTTGAGTGAGTGAGTTTTTTTTATTGTTGTACATAAGTTACGTTTTCTCTCTCTCCCTCCCCCTTTCTCTCACTCTCTCTCTCTCTCTCTCTCTCTCTCTCTCTCTCACTCTCTCTCTCTC